>JADANN010000175.1:0-60886 GCA_018806985.1 Angiostrongylus vasorum
GAACTGCTAAATTGAAAACGAATATCTTCGAATCATCGTCTTCATTGTGGTCGTCCTTCACATTGAGGACTCTTCTATTCAGAAACACATAGAAATCGATGGATGAAGTGTCAAGTATGGCAAATTTTGAGTGAGATCGACGTATGGGTGGACGATTGCTTAAAAATAATTCATCGAATGAGTTGGTTTTCCCAACTACTACGGCATAAATTGGTCTCTGCCATCTCACTTTTATTACAGTGCCATACAATTTTTAGCTTTTCTCACAATTAAGGAAAATCCAAAATCAAGAAAATGCCGTCGTTAAGCGATGCAATTTGAGGAAAAACTCTATCGATGGATTTATCGAATGACGAAAAATGACCACAATTTTCGACAAGCAATATCTCATCAGCAAATTCCAAAGAAGCGGAAATCACATCCATTTAGCCCTTTTCGTTTTTCTTTTCAATATAATGCGGCTGCGAGATCTTCTCCTTTGATGATCATGTTGCTCCGTAGCCTTAAAAAGCTCATCTGCAGAATTTCACTGGAAGGTTAAAGAACCGCGTCGACGAAAGGCAGCTACATCAGAACATGGAGTGCTGTCAGGTCGCACTAATATGCTGCATTTTAATAGGACCCAGAAAGCCCTTTCAAATGAGAAAAAGAAACTGAGCCTCCGTTAAAAAAGCCGTTCGCAGCGACACTGAGCTGCGGCTTTCTCTGCCAACTTATTAAGTGTCCCAGGTTTCTAATAAAAACAGATGCTTACGGAGCGCCGTCTACGTCTCTCTATTCCTTCTTCGTCTACAAGGAAGACCAAAATTTGCTACTAGGCAGTTTTTGTCTACTAGTGATCTTACGAGTAATTGTATTGCCTTGACGGATCCTGTTTAATGAGTGTTTCAATTGCGATCACTCACGAAATGCTAGACATTCTTGCAAGTTTTTCTCAGCACCTTTACGTTCCAGTATTTGTGCTTCACAGTTGTTCTGGTGTGATTAACAAGAGTGTGAAATGGGTACTGCAAAAGCTACATTTTCCACTACTTGTTCAAATTTCGTCTAAGCCATCGAATCGTCATGACTTTTCCAAAGTAATCATCAGTGATTATGATGACTAATCAATTTGTATTCTTTTCTCAGTGAGCTAGCACGACGTTGATAAAGAGGTTTATTATGCTAAGGTTTCTACGTCGTTTCCTTCTTCAGGGCCGATGGTCCGTGTCAATGGTCCACGGTCGTTCTTATACTCGATATGGTGTCTAGCTAATACAATACTGAATGTTGTAGGATGGATAGAAATATGTTGTTATGGCCTGACCATCACTATCAACAACAAAGAGTATCTCCGGATAAGGTTGCCTCAAGGGATACCTCAGGGGTGCTCCACTGAAGAAGATTCGACTTGATGGAACGATTGTGACACCACATTGAGAGTACGAACGTTTGTGGACCATCGACTCGGATCATCTGCTCTGAGGAAGACGAAGACGTCGAAACGTTGGCCGAATAAAGTTATTTATCAACCTGAGTTTAGTTTATCAATTAAAGGTTACAAAATGTCTTAATGAACAATTTCGGAAACAGAACATTTCATCTGACTAGTAATTCTACTCCCTTCACTGTTTCCTTCCTTTTTTCAAGAGTGTTTAGAGGAGAACGACTTGTGGAATGCACGGCATTTTTTGCACACTCTTCCTATAGTCACTTTCTGTTGCCTTAGTATTATAGTGTGTGCCTGAAGTTTTTTAAAACTTTTGAGAGTTATTGATAATATGCACTGTGCTGAACAACCATTATCATCATATCTCAGCATCATTGTGGTTGTCTCACACATAACACCCTGCCCTGAAAAAATTGTAATAAGCAGCAAATAAAAAGAGTAACATTGTAATTTCGAACACAGCACCAGCTTAACTGGATTTATAGCAGGTTTGGGCTCTCCAAATCATCATCGTTGACGGGTGATTTCTGATGGCACCGCTCGAAAGAACCAGCTGAGAGACAGGCGAAACGAAGAACCCAAATCGGGTGGTGGTGAACGCGTTAGCCACTGGAAAGAGTAAAAAGAATTTCCCAATCGCATACACCTACAATCCGGAGTTTTGCAAATACCTGAGCATCATTGTGGTTGCTCCACACATAATACCCTGCCGTGAAGAATTGTAATAGGCAGTAAATAAAAAAGTTAGCACTGTCATTAATATTTTACCTTTTATTTTCTGCTTTCTATACTTTTTATGACAGGTTATTAAGCGAAATACAACCACAAGATTGCTGAGATATTTGCAAAACTCCGGACTGCAGGTGCTTGCGGTGGGAAACGAACGCGCTATTTTCCTTTCCGGGGAGTAACGCGTTCACCACCACACCATGCGGGTTCTTCGTTTCGCCTGTCTCTCAGCTGGTTCTATCAATCGAATGTAGTGCAGTTCATTGCAGTTTTTCACGCACCCTTGAATATTGAACCCTTCCTGGTTAACCAGTTTATTGATTTCGCAAGACAAAGGTTTAAAATATCATACAATTTGATGGTTCGTTGCAAGCAGTCCTCCCCTTCCATACGCTATCGTAATCAGATAACGAAGGTAATTGTAGGAATAAATTCCACCGCTTCGAACTTTTCAGTTAACCAGTGAAACAACTGCTTATTTTAGAAACCACCACAGGCACAGTGTAGGTTTCAAATCTATTTTTGTGCTGAAGGAACTAGTTGTTTTTCGAGTACTGTTGATCACTTTTGATTTCTAGTAGTAGCAGCCGTGCGACATTTAAATGCTATCGTGGACGTCCTAATCGAGGAAACTTCAATCAAAGATTTCCAGTGAAACATAATGAAGGAATTTTAAGATTTTTAAGATGGAACGTTCTAGAGAAGATCAGCATTATCCGTCGAGGATATAATTTTGCAGGGCCGACCACAAGGCACTCTAGACGAAACGCTGACAAAAAAGCACTCTGCGGAAAAAATAAGCCGGGCAAAAGCGTGCACATTGAGATCAAGATGTACGGACCGGAAAATGCAGGAGCGCACCTGTTGAAGTCAATGCGTACGGTCGTGAAAGGGTTAAAAGAGTGCCATATCTTTGGCGGATAGATCAATCCGAGCTATTTGCGTCACTTCTTCACTTCAGTAGAGGTATATTATATTTCATAAAGTGAAATTCTAGCCGATGTTTGAGTGTTCGTACTACGAATAGATTCGCGTTAGTGAGAATTGCAAGGTGGTATTTCTGAAAGTCTATGATCAAATTTGCATGGCCATCAACGGCTGATATAGGGCCACTGCGCATCCATGAAGAATCAATAGCAAGGAATTAATGAGTTCTACAAATTTGCTATTTTAACCCCTAACAATTAATAAAAAAACAACATGCATGTCTTCATTTAAGAGTGAACCAAATATTTTCGCCCATAGAGAAATTCTTCCGTTCCTACGTTATCAGGTGATTCATGATTTTTCCTAAAAAAGTAAATGCACGGCTTTACATTAAATTCTATCGTCTCGTTAAAGAAACGTGGTATAAGAGGAGGGAGTGATAGAACAGCAGATCACGCCTTTTCATGTTGTATGCAACTGCTACAGAATATTTGAGTGTTTTCAAGCAATGCCATGAAGATGTGATGCAGTTTTGTAGAAATAATAAGGACAGCTACCGGATGTTTAAGGAGGACAGTCGGCCGCAATGAGCAAACAGTAATGGTTTGCCGAGAAAATGAAATATCGAACGCTTAGGAATTATTATATGGCATTCGTAATCTTGACTTCAAAATCTCCTACATTATACTTTTCTGTTCTCTACGTGCTTAGTGGAGTGCTTTGCTGATTCTTTCCCATCCTGGTTTGCTTTCATAGCGGCACAAAGTGGCCACCTACTTAACCAATGTATTACTTAACCAACACCCTACTGGAAGATATCAGGTGAACCGTAACCAAACTCATGCAGTCACATCCTCTTCCGTTATCACAGATTATGCAATCTTGCCGTGTACAAAGACAGTCATTCAAGCCGCCGCAAGGTAATTGGCTCTCTGAAGTGTTTGGTGTGAATTCACTGTTTTCTTGATGAGAAAATACGAGGTTGTTATTACAGCAGTTATTCATTCGCAATACCTGACCTTTCCGTTACTTCGCTTTCTTCAGAGCCTGAAATGCTCAAATTGTGTAAAAGAAATGTGAGTCGAGTTTTGCTCTGCAAGCTTATGAAAGTGTTTGACTGAATAGACCGCATGCCAATTTGATATTATTCGCGATCTCATTCATTTAAGTTTATGGTGCCACATGTGGAAAGTTTTCGCTGGGTGGTGTTTATTTTTGAATCTTTAAAGTATTTTTACAAGGAACAAAATTGTACCATTTATTCCAAAAGGGATCTTTGCTATTTTGATCCTTGGATTTGTGTTTAAACTGGTTTTTCGTGACTAAGAGTCGTTTTCTTCAATTATAAACACCTGGATATATCTCCACTCATTTTTCTTATGGAAATCTCCTGCACATACCTCAGGCTCATTCACTGACCTGACATTAGACACATTCCTCGCGCATATATTACTCTCTACTGTTCAATCCTCCATAGATTACTTGAAATTATTTCGCAAAGTAGTTCACTTTTTTTTACATGCTTTAACAGCTTATGAAAATCACATAAATAGTATCTTGAGTCATTCGCTAAAGTATAAACTGTCTGGGCTGACTATCTCGTTTCATGCTGACGTTGGCAAGCTGCCGAGAAGCGAAACTGCCGAAACATCAACTATTGATCCGAATGGACCCGATGCTAAGGTTCGAATCCCTTTTTAGTTGAAAACGACGCCTTACCAAAAGCGCATAATTTGCCCTACCGGTAGCGGCGGGATCGCATGAGTTGGATACGGTTCATCTGATCTCTTGTGATTCGTGGAGAGATGAATACATTGGCGGAACGAGTAGAAGACTTTGCATACGTATAAACGAACACCTATTTGGTAAATTTAAATCTAAATCAAATTTCCCACTGGGACCGTGTGGGATAGAGAGACATAACGAGGAAGACTTTGAGGTAGAAGTTACCATATTTGCACAGAAACTTCAAAATACGCCGCGCAATACATTAGAGATGCGTTTCGGATAACTTCCCTCATGTATAGAAGGCCATCGCCGAGTGATTATGCCCTATTCGAGAATGATGCCCCACTGAGGAAGACCCGGCTCGATGCGCGACCAAGACTCCACCTCAGGAACACCAACAACGGTGAACCGTCGACTCGGATCATCGGCTCTGATGATGACGAAACCGTTAAAACGTTAGCACTTTGTGTGGGCTTATTAAAGAAGGAATTCATGAAAGAAAATTCAACGAAAATCCGTTCGACATCTACAATTGCAAAGCTCAACATTTGTAGAAAAAACTTAATAGTTCCCAGGATCGACTTTCCATTAGTTTTTCTTTCCGGTCCATTTCTTTTCTGGAGCGGCTCCAGTTGGACTGAAGAGAGTTATTTTTTCGCAGACAAGTCCGCTACCGATTTCCGGAGTCCAGAGGCTTGAGACGCTTGGTTGGCCAGGAGCGGAATCGAACTAGACCTATGATCGTGATGACGAGTATCACTTCCGTTGTGTTATCCGCGCCCTAATAAAATATTAACAACAGGAATTGCCCACTCGAAAACGTGCAAGAACTTCTCGCACATCATGCGTTGTTCTTCTCTGAACATTTCTTAAAAAAATCAATAAAGGGGATTGATTTACTACTCAAATAAAACGCTGGCTCATCATATGAAGCAGCTCGATAACCAATTTTATTTTCCTTGTGCACTAAGGAGGGATGGATGGGGAGATGCAGACGGCGCTTAATGAACATTCGCTATTTTCATTAGAAAGCATGGCACGCATCGTATGTGATACACCGCATAGTATGAAATGCATCCTTACCAAATTTGATGAATTATGGGACCTAGTGATGTGTAAGGACAGTAAATGGCAAAAGATCGATAGAAATAGCTGAGAGACAGGCGAAACGAAGGAAACCGTATGGTGCAGTGGTGAACGCGTTACTCCACGGAAAGGACAATAGCGCATTCGTTCCCCACCGCATACACCTTCGGTCCGGAGTTTTGCAAATATCTCAGCACTATAGAAGTTATATTTCACAACATACCCTGCCGTTAAAAAGAATAGGCAGTAAATAAAAAGGTTAAGAGTGGAAGGAGAATTTTATTGTGATACTTATGCTAATGGAAATTCATCAAAACAATACGAAGGTGCTTATTCAGTTTTCTTCATCTTCCATGAAAACATAAAACGGCCGATGATTCCATGGCGCTATATTTTGGAATTTTATGTGCTAAGACGAAGAATTCTGAAACAAAGCTATGTGATGCAGAGCTCCCACTAAATATTGGAATAAAATGAGCACTTCACATTTGTCGTCTTTAATATAGACAATTCCTAGGTTTTTCTGTGCGTGATCGAGAGAAGTCCTTTATAAGCTTATTTGTGATCTTATTCCGTTAAGTTTATGGTACCAGATGTGGAAAGTTCTTGCTGCGCAGCATTTATGTTTGAATTTTTAAAATGCTTTTATAAAAAAGCAAAACAGTGCTATTTATTCCAAAAAACCGCCTGCTGTTTCGATCCCTGGATCGTTTTCTTCAATTATAAACACCTGGATATCTCTCCACTCATTTTTCATACGGGGAATTCTCAATTTGCACATTGCTGTTGCATCAAACATTCTTCATACAAAACACTTTATTTCAACCCTCTACGTTTCCTTGATTATTTAACAAGTTTGTCGCTGAATAGTTTACTTTTTTCATGCTTTAACGGCTTAAAAAATCACATGAATGAGTTCATTACAGGGAACCTGACTGAGTTCTCGGTCGGCCGATTTCTCGTTTCATGAGACGGTGGCAACTGCCGAGAAGAAATTCGATCCGAACGGACCCGAGGCCAAGGTTCGAATCACTCTGTCCACCACGCGTTGCCACATCTCTCTCGACCAATTCGCCATGATCGGGTTTGTGGTCGTGAGCGTTCCTGAAATTCTCAAGTGCTCGAGGGGAATAGGCAATAGATTGTTGTTTGCATTGTTCAGCATACACTGCATGTTGCAAATTGCAGTCACTGTGTTACCAATTATTATGCATTTCGGCATCATCATGGCCCATAACTGCAAGTAACATTTTTTTAGCAAATATTTCATTTCTTTTCGAATACTTCTGTTTTCGTCGAACAAATCATCAATCGATATGCAATCGTCTCTGACAAAAATCATTCAAAAGCACACCCTAAAGTAGCAAAGTAACTTCAAAGCGTGTTGAATCTTGAACAATCTTTATTAGAACGAAGATTGGGATTTGGTTTTTCTTCGGTTTTTGTTTACCGGACTTTGTACATATTTTGTTGCATTCAATGCAATTAAAATTAACATAAAACTTTTGGTGTTTTTAAGATTACTTTAGGGTTAGACAGCCCTAAAAATGAGTCCATGATTTGATTTGATGGTAAGAAGAGGTTTGAGTTCCACGATCCGCTCTATGCATAGCATTTTCCTGACTTCTTGTTAGAAAGTAGGAACATAAATTGTTTTCACTATTAATTTACAAAGGAAAGCCGATTAGAGGATACAATCCTCTTAAAAATCAGTTTTGCCTCCGCCGTTAAGGAACCATACCGAAAGCATGCATTGTTTTCTTGGCACTGTGAGTATTTGCTTATTTCAAACCTTAAATTTTCCAAACGGACCTAAATTTTTCGAAACGTACCATCTATCGTTTGCTGCAGGGTCATCCTGGGTTGACTGCTACGTCTTTGCATTCCAGTGGTTGGTAGTTTATGCTGACAGTGAGTTGGCCCAAAATGATTTGGATTATAGGATCGGAGAGGCCAGCTGCACGACCCTGTCGCTCGAGAACATCAAACACCTGAAGGACAGAGTTCTCACAAACGGGTACAATCTAAATTGAGCTTTCCAATTAGATCACCCAAAGCCATAGAAGTCGCCCAAAAAATATAGTTCTAGCGTGTCCTTTAAAAATACTTTCATTAAACCTACCAAGGAAATGAGAACTCACTGCTTGCATTACAATACGCATCACAAATCCACTGGCCGCCGCTGTAGTCGGTGCAATACCAGGGACCCGAGCAGCTGCACCAGCTGCCGTTGAGGCAACCATCTGCACCGGCAGGGTGAAGCCGGTAACGCTGAAGGTCCTTGTGCTCGTTGAAGCTGAATTTCACGGATTTTCTAGTGAATAAATGAAAAACCAAAACAAAACTCCAGTCTTCTAATGGATAAATAGAAGCTGAGATTAAAAAGTTTTGTTAAACCTGTAAAAGATATAATTGACAAGCATTTGAAGGAAAAGCGATGGCTAGACCTCGCCATTCAATCCTCATATTACTCGTGCGATTTAAAAATATTCCGACGTCTTCTAGGACAAAGTGCTTCTTTTAAAATATGCCGCTGGATATTGCGACCCTTCTTGAGTGGGATAGAGTACTGGAGATGCTAACATGGTTAAGACCCATAAATTTACGCTTTAAGATGGACGGGTTTAAATTTTTCATTCACATTATTCCCCATTATTTAGTATGTTTGGATCACTACTTGTTATTAATTACTGTTATATTTATTCTTTATAAACCAACTTTTATTTAGTCTCGGTATAAATGATAAGTGATATTGCGACAATAATATCTAAGGTATATTACTCCGCTAAGCGCAAGGGCCTCTGTGGCGCAGTGGTCCGAGGGGCCCTCCGACGCACACATGGCATCAATCCTCGCGCCCGTGCAGTCCCTTATGGATTGATGAACACCGAGAGCTTTATCCTTTACTCTTTTTCACGTGCAAGCTTATCTACTACCAACAGCAGTAGGATGGGTTATCTGTTGAAAAGCAAATTATTAGGCACATGTAGTCAACGACAACGGTCTTCTGCAAAGGAGCTCTGCCAGGAGAGGTTGTCGCATTCGAATGGTGCACCTCTGAAGAAGGTCCGACTCCATACCACGACGAAGAGACCATATGGAGAATAAAAACGACTGCAGAACGTCGACTTTGAATCACGGGCTCTGAGGAAGACGAAAACGTAGGAACATTAGCCGAATAAATATTTGGTAGCAACCTCGTATTACTTTGTCAATGAAACAAGACATATTATACTTATTATTATATTTGTATTAACAGCGTTTCGTGTTTATATTTGATAAACGCAACGATGCTGAGATATTTACAAATCTCCGAACCGCAGGTGTCTAAAGGATGATAGCGCGTTCGTCACTCATTCCAGACACCTGCGGTCCTGAGTTTTGCAAACATCTCAGCATCATTGTGGTTGTTTCACAAATAATACCCTGTCGCGGAAACTTGTAAAAGGCAGTGAATAAAAAGTCAACATTGTGAATCTGTATTTAATGTTTGTAAACAATATTCTAATTAATACTTAGCCCCACTGGACCACATCCCAACACTGTGGTGATGCTGAGAAGAGAAAGCAGCAACGCATGTCCTGGAACAGTGGTCATGTTTCCTAAACTGGTAATTTTAAAAGAATCACTCCAGAAAAGATTTGAAAAGTAGCTTTCAGCGGAAAGTTCAACTAGAGGCAAAATTTCACGTTTTCCTTAGAAAAATGAAAGAGGCAATTTTTGCTAAGCATTTGTAGCGGACCGATGCGACAGAATTTTGGAGCTTTTTTTTCCCAAGAGTTTCACGTACTCCAAAACTGCTTGGTTTAAAGTAAAATTCTTTGAATTTTCATTATGCCTATGGTCGGTACTGCTGGCATTGAGGACTCTGCTGTTCTGCGGTAAATGGAAATCGGAGAATGTGGTATGAAAGGAAACGATAGACGCGAAGGCGACTGCTTAAAAATAATTCATCGAATGCGCTGATTTCTCGGCTGCTTGGTTTAAATTGGGTTTCGCACATCTTATTTTTATTGTGGAGACGTTAAATTTCTGCTTCCCAGAAATAAGGAAGCGCAGAATCGACGAAGCAGCGTCATTAAAGATGCACTGTTATGAAGGAAATCTAGCAACTGCTGTATCGGTTGACAAGAAAGAAGCACAACCTTCGGCATGCAACGTTTTCTTAACAGCAAATTCCTAAACAGTGAAAATCGCAATTGTTTAGCTTCTCTCATTCTTCAATTGAAGAAGTGAGGTTACGAGATCTTTTACTTTGACGGAAAATCGGCTTGATAGCCGAAGATGATCATCGTTAGAATTCACCTATGCGTAGTGGAAAAGAACTTCGGCAGAGCCGTAAGTGTTATCGGACCGCACCAGTATGTTGTAGTTTGATGGGAACGAGAGTCAATTAAAATGAAAAAAGTACTGGACGTCCTTTAAAAAGCGGACCGTACTGACACTGAGCAACAGCTTTCTCTGCCATCTTTTTAAATGTTCCAAATTTCTGAAGAAGGCAAATGTTTATGGGCTGCCGCCTGAGCCTCTACATTTCTCCTTCGCGTGCAGGAAAACAAAATTTTCTATTCGACAACTCTGTATAGCGAAATGATTAGTTCGTCTGACTCATAATTCTATTTCTTCACCGTTCTGCCTAATGTTGCAATGACAATCGCCTGGAAAAATGTTAAATGTTCTTATAAGCTTTTTTAACCCTTTTCACTTCATTACGTGTTGATGTGATGGAACTGTGTCGGAGCTCTGAAAGTATTTGATATAACTGCTGCAAAGAAACAGCTGTTTCCAACAATGATAAATTCCGTCTCAAAGAATGAATGTTTACGTCTCTTTCCGGGATTTTCTTCAGTGATTAACACTGCCTCCCCAAACGGGCTTTACCGCCTCATCGTGGTTAAGAGGTGTTCCTGGGTGTCGGACTGCTATGTACAGCGGGGGATTCATCCCCCTGCCAGGGTCTTCAGTCCTGAGAAGGAGTCCCGGCGTTTCCAACAGAAACCGTCCTGGTATCAAGGTCGGAGGGTGGCAAATCTCACTCTGATCCACTAGCGCTGAGACTGCCTGTGGTGGTGAAGACCTAGGGGCAGACTATGACCAGACTGATCTCGGGATTCCAGGGAACCGTAGTGGTTTAGCTAGCAAATCACCGAAAAATGGAGATTATAATGGGGGCCCGCACAACCAGTGAGAACGGGACCATTCAAGTGTCAAGTGTCAAGTGATTAACACTGAACTCACTTAGTGGCTCGCCTACCTGAGAACTACTTGGCTATGATGCTTTTTTAAAAACATTTCTGAACTGTGCGCACAAAATATGTTGGAAAGTTTTCAGTAAGAAATTTCCGCCATCATGCGAGCAGCGTTAGCTGGGCGGTGAAGGTGAGCCTTCCACTAAATTCCTGTATGATGAAAAGTCTCCGGTACGTACTTCCTCGTTCAGAGTTTTTCCACTTCCGCATTCGAAATTAAAACGTAGTCGTCGCCGTGGAGTCGTCGGCCATTTTATGAATTTTTCATGAACGATGTAGAAGGCTGATTAAGCACCTCCGTATTGTTTTAAATGAATTGCTGACGATGAGCGGTATCACCACAAAATTTTCCTTGCACTTTCAATTCGATACCGTAATCAGGAAGCTATTCGCAGAAAAAAATTCCACGTTAACAAATTTTCGCGTCTGTCGACAGTAAGCGTAGTTCTGTAGCACACAGACATGGAGCTTCGGTTCGGTCATGTCCCGTGCGATTTCAGGTATCCCTCCATTCCGCTGTAGTTCGCATATGGTACGTTACACGTCTTGGGATTTAGCAGAACTGATTGGGCGTCACTTGTAGGTCAATTTTGCATTCAATCACTTCTAACAATTCTTGATGAAGTCACATGAATGGCGCATCGCTTAGCTACTGAGTCACTGATCAACGCCGCAATATTTTTTTTTAAACCACACTTTAACTTAAGCAGTCGTGCAAGCAACTTTGAAAAAGCAGCCACCTTACACTCTGAAACTTCTTCTGTTAGAAAGATTAAGATGATCTCCCTCCAATGTCGTCGATACTGCATCAAATTCTAGATCATCCTGCAGCGAGATATTTGTGCTTTACTTTACAGGAGCTTATTGCCACGCTCTCATGAAAATTTTTGTTAAAGAGGAAAGCAAGTCCTGTCTACACGAATGCACACATGGGATAGCGCATAACATTTTGATCGTCAATATTGGGTGGATAGTAGGAAGCGAGATTTTAAGTGAACTGCTATGATTTCCTTTCTGAAGGTTCAATTTGCAGCTGAGTTCCACAAAGAAATGTTCAGTGGAACGCAAACATTTTTCTTTTGCTATCTGAAATGTGGTTTTTTTTCTCTCATGATTTTGTTGCTGAGAGTAAACATGGGAGAAGTAAAGACTGAAGAATGGTGGGAAATAACAACTTGAACTCTTTATTTACTGCCTATTACAGTTTTTCACGCCAGCGTATTGTGGGTGAGGCAACCACAATGATGTTGCCATACTTGCAAAACTCAGGACCGCAGATGTCTAAGGTGGGGACCGAACACTCTGTCACCCTTTCGGGGGCTGAAGCGTTCACCATCACACCATGCTGGTCCTTCGTTCTGCCTGTCTCTCGATTGCTCATCTGAAATGCGGTTTTCTCATTTTGATTTTGTTGGTGACAGTAAACAGGGCGAAAAGAGAAGATTAAGTGACGGTAGGACTAGTTGCAGTGAAGGATTGAACAGAAAGGGCGTTTCCCTACATTCTTTCTTAATGAAGCGGTATCGTGAAAACATAATGTCGTTAAGAGTTACTGACACGATTGGTGATATGTATAGGAATACACGACGTATTTTGTCAGGCAACCCTTAAGTAAATATGCTATCCATTATTATGCTGAGGTTTACAGAAAGGCGATCTTTTTCAATTTCCTTCTTGATTTTTTTTTGAAATCTCTACAGGAAAAAACAAGCATGAAATGCATGACGATCTTTTAGGCTTTCTTAGAGTGAATTCCGGTAGTTAACAGTTTACCAAAGTATTTTCACTACGAGAAAGAGAACGTCGTTCGGTAATTCACAAACTTTCTGTCTCCTAGAAGATTATTCGTCCGTGTCGTTTTCTTAAACTTTCAACAGGTGACTCCTGAGAAAGAGAATTGTAAAAATTTGTAAGATATTTCCATTAGCGCGTTACATTATGGTAGGGCTCAGACTATGTGAGAAGTTTCCATTAAATTCCAATGTTACGACACTTCTCGGATAACGAGACAAGTTTCTTTCCAAGCGGAATCATTCAAAGGCGCAGTCAGCGTTGCCAAAGCATCACTGCGTTTATGGGGTTTTAATGAAGGTAAATGAGCAGCAATTTGATGAATTTCAAATAGTATTTTAATGAATTCCTCAGCAACGAGCCGTTCCACTACAGGATTCTCCTCGCACTTTCCATACACTACCGTAATTAGGGAACGAAGGCTACCGAAGTTTCAGTTCAGCAGTGGTGTGATTGTTTTTATCAAAAATAACAGTGGGCCCATAGTTCATTGCATTTTTTCTTCTATATTAAAGTAACCAATAGTTTTATCTTATTACTTACTGCCTACTCTTTTTAACGGCAGGGGTATATATTGCGAAATATAAATTTAATGATGCTAAGATATATGCAAAACTCCGTGCCGCTGGTGTGTACGGTGGGGCAACGAACGCGCTATTGTCCTTTCCGGGGAAGTAACGCGTTCACCACCACACCATGCGGGTCCTTCGTTTCGCCTGTCTCTCAGCTAGTTCTATATCTATCGATCAGTGCCGTCAGCAATCACCCGTCGACGGGAATTAATCTGGGGAGCCCAAATCGGCAACGAACCCAGGTAAGTTGAAGCTGCAGTTATAATCACAATTTTAACTTATTATTTGCTGCCTACTCTTTTTTAACGGCAGGGTATATATTGCGAAATAATCAAAAGTTGTTCAGGGCGTTGTTAATGATCAGTAGTTGTTCAGACGTTGTTAATTCCTACTAGCTGAAAAAATAAAAACACGACACGTTCAATTTTTTTCACAAAAACTGGCCTTTCGTGGGTTCAGCTCTTTCCAGAACTCGGAATGGTCACGTTAACTTCAATCTGGTCAACCAGACACCTCCGTGACCTCAACAGAAAAAGTGCGAGAACAAGATTTTAAGCGTATTGAAAGCAAAATAGCTTATTCGCTCAGTCACCACCTTCTATGAGTCTTCCACACATATTTCCACGTAGAAACGTTCCACAGAAGGTTCATGTGGACAGGCAATGTGCCTCTCTCACGTTGAAATATCGGCTTGGGGTACTGTGTGAGATTTCGTGTGGCAATGAAGCATTCCTTTCCGCAATTCACTTCTGCTTTCATTCATCAATATTCCTCGTATGTTACCTGTGACGATGTCAGATTCCAATGTGAGGATGCAGACTTGTTTTGCAAAACTTTACCTTTCGTTTGTATGTGCCAATCCTTCCTTAGTGTAGTATCGTATTCAACTAATTCCTACTGACTGGTTGTCATTTTATAGCAAGGAATAGTGGCCAACGACCATATTAGTTCTCGCACTCTACAAGAAATCACTTCACCGTGCCCGATTTCGTGCAGTGACCATCTCTACAGTTAATTCGAATTGTGCAATATCGCCTTGATCATATCCGGTTATCCATGCAGTCACTAACTAGTTAGCACATGAGTGTTCGGATTTATTTCAATTACTGCTACCGATTTCTCTAGACTTCCAATTTTCAAGTAACCCTTTAAAGCTGTACTTATTCCGCTGGAAATAATGTTCAAAATTGAAATCAGGATTATCATTCCATAATATTGTGCTCTCCTCACTATTCCTCATTTTTTAAAGGAATTTTATGCAAGCATAATTTGTATAGTGTAAGAACGTCTGGCGCAGTTTTCGGTGTTTATTTCTGCACATGATGTACTGAGGAAAGACAAGTATTCGAACTCAGCACTGAATAAAACAACCACTAGGGAACTCGTAGTTCACGGTTCGTCTATATCAATACACTCTTCTCAGTTTTAAAGCATTCTACCCTTTATTAATAAAAGAGTGACAGTGACAGAATACCTCTCAACGGTTAGCCGCCTCATCGTTGCCGGGAGGTGTTCCTGTTTATCAGGCTGCGATCTACAGCGGAGGAATTCTTCCCCTGGTAGCGTCTCCTATGCTGAAAAGGCGTACGGCATTTCCATCAGGAATCCTAGCTAAGAGTATACAAAGAGCAGGACCAACCACCGTTATAGTGTCAAAGTCGCATGGTGGCAAATCTCCCTCTGATCCACGAGGGATGCGACTGCCTGTGAATAGAATCAGTTTTTGTAACATTCTCCATGTGCACTTAAGTAGTCAGTAGTTTTTCAACTGGTGTTCTACCAGGAGTAATAATACGATATATTCGTCGTACGCCTATTCGTCGAGTTCAGCCAATTATTCATTTTCTTCCCTAATGGCGAGAAAACCTTTACTGGCCATCATTAAGCTCTTCTCCATCTTTTCGAGTAGCTCATAAATACCAGTTTGGATTCGATCACAGCTCTGACCAAATGGCAAGAATTTTTGCACTTTTTCTGGAAAACAATAACGACTTCGCTTGTGTCGCCCTACCGAAGTAGCCGAAGCAAGTAGGGCTTCTACTCAATTCTAATGCGTGGTAAGAATTCGACAGCGAAAATTTCGACAAACGAATTCTGTTTCTACACATGACGAACCGAATTCTTCTTTTCCCAACTTTTTATTCTATGGGACAATAAACTCATTGGCCATTGTATCAGAAATTTACAGCTGCTGCAGAACACTGAATAATCATCTCCTTGCTGTATTGATTGCTGTGTTAAGGGACAAGCAATCTCAACAGAGGGCTCTTCTCACGCTCACCGTGTGCCTTCGTGGCAAACATACTTCAGCGATTGGAAAAGAACTAGGATACCTACTAAGTTTATGGCTGACTAGTAAACGAGTGCTGAAGTCTGCTCGAATTCACCAAAGCGAAGTGATTCAAACGATCATCCTAAAGAATAATTGTGAAGATATGCCATTTTCAGAGATGGAATGATAAACATTCCGACATCAGTTTCCAATGTGCTTGGTGTACACTAAACTATTTAATAGTACAATACATCAAGCATAGTTGTTTCTTAGCACCAGAATTAAGAATAGTGGATTTAACGGTGTTGTCTTAATTTGGGACATTTCAAGAAGAAGCGATCCTTTTGCTGCGATATTTTGGATGAAACTTATATTCTCGCGAAGCAAAGACTATAAGCAATACTGCATCAATTGTCGAAGTTTGGGAGAACAACGGTCGTGCTTCTTGGGACATCATCCATTTACAAGAAGGCAATCGTCCTCTCATTTGCTTAATACTTTGTTGGGTTTCAAATGTTTTGCGGCAAGTTATTTCACGCAGTGTTTCTAAAACGACTAACTGTCACGTTTTACTACCAGTTTACTCCAGAAAAACTATAAATTGCGGGAACTTATCACTTCGAGTGAAAAGAAAATAGCAGACAATGCAAAACTGTGTTATCGGCGAGACTCCGGCAAACGTTAACACCAGTGGATCGGTCAAAGGTACAAAAAAAGAAACTTTTCGAATACTGAATATTCTTCCCAGGATCGACTTTCTATTAACCTCGGCATTGGGAATATGAATGCGTCGTTTTCTTGTTCAGCAATCGCAAGGTTGTTAAACAGCATACATTTACTTCCATAGAAAAACACAATACAATACAACAGTAGCTGACGTTTCGGCAGTATCGCCTTCTTCAGAGCCTGGAAGGCTATACTGACATACAATTTACTAGGCCAAACGCTTCAATAACACTTACAAAAAGACGAAAAACTCTATGGTAATTACATGGTCAACAGCTTCTCGAAAAAAACTCACCGCTTTTTTACGTGCCTTCCAATGAGGAAGATTAGAACAGCTGATTATAGTCGCATGAGGTTGATGACTGCACCATCCCACATCAGAAATTGATGCGAACATACGGGGTCAGGTCGCGTATGACCTCTGGGCATTCATCCCTGCTATTCATTGTATGGGTTTTCTGGCATTTATCCAAAATAGCCTCAAGAAGTTTTCGCGCTGGTGTTCTAGTCTCCTGCGCAAGGATATTGACTTTTACTTCAAAATCGTCCCCGCTGTGCTTTTCGTATCCTATGCGTGCCTAGTGGGGTACTTTGTCTTAGTTTTCGTTTGCCATCTAGGTGTTCTTTTTATACGGATACACAAAGGACTGCCCGTTTCGCCAATATATTCATCTCCGCAATTATTACAAGAGATCAGGTATATCGTACCTGAACTCATGCAATCACCGTCCCTGCCGTAAGGGCAGATTACGCAATTTGTTGTTGACGACGTAGAGTAGCCGGTGGTATTTCAACTATCGCTACCGATTCCTCTAGACCTGCCCTTCTTAAGCATCGTTTAATCGCTACGCTTACTTCATCGATAATAAAGGGCCACATAAACGGAACTTTCTTTTGGCCAACTGTTTCGCTTGGGCGCGTCGCTCTCCTTCTTTAGACAGCAGGACCCTAACGATGGAGTTGACATAAAATTCCGCATGTTTTCGGACGGCGTTCTCAAGACCCTTAATCATTACCGCGATAGAAAGTTTATCTCTAACCTTAAGCCGCACAAAAATGTGGCATACGAGAAATCAGAGAATTATTAAACTCAAAAACAATAAGATTGTCTGTTAGTGATAAGGGGGGAGAGTTCGTAGTTATTCCTCGCCAGCTGGATGTTGAGATAACAGAGGAACATCTTAGTGATGCTACCCTCTTTCGCCCATCCTCTGAAAAGGAATACAAAAGTCAGTACCGAAAGCTAAACAATCAATGGGTCAGTGTGGCAAAGGCTGCAGGTTTAAAACCATCGGTTATTTCGCACTTTAAAATCGATACACCAACATGTCCCGTCCTATACCTACTTATTAAAACACATAAGTTGGCATCACCTGATGATCTTACGTCAACCAATCCGTCATCATTTAAGGTTAGACCCATCATCAGCTGTGTAGACGGGCCAACGGATAGAATAACCTGGTTTTTAAGACTAATACTTACCCAGTTGCTTAACCATATTCCAGCTCACCTCACAAACACCCAAATGTTCCTAGAACGTCTACGTAACGCGTCTCCTAATAAAGCGTACGTGATGGAGTCCTTCGACGTTACTGCGTTGTACACCAACGTATCGAACGACTCCGCAATGCAAACCATCTTCGAACTTCTTGTTGAACATGAAGGAAGAATAAATATGCATGGCTTGTCCATCCAGCAGCTAATGGCTCTCCTAATGGAATGCCTAAACTGCTCGATTTTCAGATGGTCTGGGAAATATTTCGCGCAAATAAAGGGGGTTGGCTATGGGACAGCGACTGGCACCAAGCCTTGCCATTGTGTTTATGTCTAAGATAGAAGCCCCTGCTCTCGATCTCCGGTCACAACCCTACTGCAGATATGTAGATGATTGTTTTGTCATCTTCTCTACGGAGGAGGAGATGGACAAATGCTTTTGAATTATTGAACGAGCAGTCTGAGTACATTAAGTTCACCCGGGAGAAACCGAGAAAAGACTGGCTTCCGTTTTTAAACGTCCAAATAAACCTATCAAGTAGCGGTTACCTGACAAAGTGGTACCGAAAGCCAAGTAACAAGAACATCCTCGTTCATTTCCTTTCTTCCCACCCTTCACACACAAAGAGGGCGCTTGTGAGAAACATGTTTCGAACAGCCACCTCTGTGTGCACAACCAGGGAACTAAAGGAAGAATCGCGCGA
Source organism: Angiostrongylus vasorum (assembly GCA_018806985.1). Lineage (NCBI taxonomy): Eukaryota > Metazoa > Nematoda > Chromadorea > Rhabditida > Metastrongylidae > Angiostrongylus > Angiostrongylus vasorum. The sequence continues at coordinate 18,708 of JADANN010000175.1, forward strand.
CTTGGCTCGGCAAAATAGCCATCTCCAATGGCTACGAAATAGTAACCCCACGAGATAAGTTTAGAAGGAGAGCGACGCGCCCAAGCGAAACACTTGGCCAAAAGAAAGTCCCGTTTATGTTGCCCTTTATTAGCGATGAAGGAAGCGTAGCGATTAAACGGTGCTTAAGAAGGGAGGTCTAGAAGAATCGGTAGCGGTAGTTGAAATACCACCGGCTACTCTACGTCGTCAGTTAGTTCGTAACCGCCTGTATGACCGTCTATGCGAAACAACAAATTGCGTAATCTGCCCTTACGGCAGGGACGGTGATTGCATGAGTTCAGGTACGATATACCTGATCTCTTGTAATAATTGCGGAGATGAATATATTAGCGAAACGGGCAGTCCTTTGTGTATCCGTATAAAAGAACACCTAGATGGCAAACGAAAACTAAGACAAAGTACCCCACTAGGGCACGCATAGGATACAAAAAGCACAGCGGGGACGATTTTGAAGTAAAAGTCAATATCCTTGCGCAGGAGACTAGAACACCAGCGCGAAAACTTCTTGAGGCTTTTTGGATAAATGCCAAAAACCCTACAATGAATAGCAGGGATGAATGCCCAGAGGTCATACGCGACCTGACCCCGTATGTTCGCATCAATTTCTGATGCGGGATGGTGCAGTCATCAACCTTATGCGACTATAATCAGCTGTTCTAATCTTCCTCATTGGAAGGCACGTAAAAAAAGCGGTGAGTTTTTTCGAGAAGTTGTTGACCATGAATTACCATAGAGTTTTTCGTCTTTTTGTAAGTGTTATTGAAGCGTTTGGCCTAGTAAATTGTATGTCAGTATAGCCTTCCAGGCTCTGAAGAAGGCGATACTGCCGAAACGTCAGCTACTGTTGTATTGTATTGTGTTTTTCTATGGAAGTAAATGTATGCTGTTTAACAACCTCGCGATTGCTGAACAAGAAAAACGACGCATTCATATCCCAATGCCGAGGTTAATAGAAAGTCGATCCTGGGCACAGCATTTTAAGTTTCTGTGGCTCACTTCTGATGGTATCTCTTTATAAAGAAAGCAACGCGATATCGTCCAACTGGCATTCAATCATGAGGAGGATTCACTCTTATTCAGCGAACCTTTGTTGGCGTTCGGCAGCGGATTCTTTTGTGCTTAAGACAATCTCTCTGACACAACACATGATTTGGGATTAAACGATATGTGATACCGATTGGACGGAAATAACTATGAACAGAGCGTATTTCTTTTTTTTGTTGGTGGCTAGATTAACTCGGATCGTTGATTAACTCCTCTTTCAAACTTGGACAACTTCAAGCAGTACAGATTGTTTTTTCTAATGCGTATCGATGATATTTTTCTCACAATAAACAGACCAATTTTCTTTGAAATTTTCTTGGAAAGGGCCACTTTGGCCAAAGCGTATGGGCACTTCTTCTGCAGCAAAACAACACTTCTTTCAAAACCTATTGAAAAGCGTCGATTTTCTTGTTCAGCAATCGCGAGGTTGTTAAACAGCATACATTTACTTCCATAGAAAAACACAATATAATACAACAGTAGCTGACGTTTCAGGAGGGTCGCCTTCTTCAGAGCCTGGAAGGGTATACTAATAAACAATTTACTAGGCCAAACGCTTCAATAACACTTACAAAAAAGACGAAAAACTCTATGGTAATTACATGGTCAACAGCTTCTCGAAAAAAACTCACCGCTTTTTTTACGTGCCTTCCAATGAGGAAGATTAGAACAGCTGATTATAGTCGCATAAGGTTGATGACTGCACAATCTCGCATCAGAAATTGATGAGAACATACGGGGATCAGGTCGCATGTGCCCACTGGGCATTCCATCCCTGCTATGCATTGTAGGGTTTTTTGGCATCTCTTCATTGTATATCAGTATACCCTTCCAGGCTCTGAAGAAGGCGATACTTCCGAAACGTCAGCTACTGTTGTATTGTATTGTTTTTCCATGGAAGCAAATGCACGCTGTTTACTAACCTCGCGACTGCTGAACAAATAACGCACAGTTTCAAATATCCTTATATTGACGGATAGGTTTATTCACAGCTGATTTATGCCATTTTAGATGAATAAGTTGAAGTCGCACCTTCATTTCGAAAGGACCTAATTGTTCTCAGCCAACCACTTAAGGTCGCGTTCCAGCGTTCCGCTCAGTATTGCTGATGAAATAGTTTTGCATTGGCTGACATTGCATCTTAAAAGCCTATTATCCCTTTACATTGCATGGTTAATTAGTAGCTTAAATTGAACTTAAACTTAAATGATTAAGTCAACACGAGATTGTCGTGTAAACTTTTACACACCCACTTTTTCAACCTCTTCGTCTTCCCCAGAGCGGAATTAATCGTAAACAATGGCCCACAGCCGTTGTTGCTGCGAAGAAGGTCTTCGTATTTATGTGAAGTCAAATCTTCTTAAGGGCAACGTTGCTCGAACTGATGCTTCCTTACTCTGTGGGACCGTGTTATGCACGACAATTGTTGACCGATTCATTCCACGGTTGGGAAATTGGTGCCGAACTTGTTCATGAAAACACTCACTCTCCACAATCCCAGTGGAAACGCTGTAGTGGGGCTCTATAAGGACTGCAGGGGAGAATCGAGTCGACCAGCATTCTATGACATTTATGATGAGAGGAACATCCTCAAACAGGAGCAGAATCCACACGCAGTGGGTAAAGAACCTTCGTGGATGACGGATGCGAGGAAACGAATAAGAATGTCAGAAGTGCTGAGATCCGCACAATAGACGTAAAGGCGGGATCGTATAAATAAAATAAAGTAAATCTGTGGTACCTGCTACTGGTACGATTGTAAAGTCATGTAAAGCATACAAAGCACTCACACAACTGTTGAGATGAGAAGTTAGTAACATCAGGTATTGTTTGTCAAATATCCTTCTCTCCGTAGTTGCGACAGCCTGTAAAGTGCATGGAATATTTTGCGGCGAAACTCGTGGCGCTATGCGCTGAGAAATTCATTGTGACATTACAGAGGTACCTATTCACATTTATTCACCTTTCGCAAAAATCTTACAAATCAATTGATGATTCGACGGAGCTGCCTATGTGTTCTATTAGTGATAGTTTAGGAGAAACTCAGTGTCCGAGAATTCATATTACGCTGGAAATGGGTAAGAGCTTCACATTCATCGTTCACTAATGCTCCTCACCTGGCAATGGAAATATCTTATAAATGATTTTTATCTCCTTTTGTGCGCGAACGAGAGAAGTCTTTAACACTCTTGCAACGACACTTAATTTCGCGTTTTTGTGGTGTAGACGACACCTAATTTTTGCGTTCGCTCTGTAACATCTACAGGCATCTTACAACCGCTCCCGAATACAATTGTGACACATATAGGTGTCATTCGTCGCGAAAGTGTTAAAAAAACTGCACAGTCAAGTGATGGTTAAGTAGACAACAACTTTGTGAGCTTTTGAACGAGATCACTGTCAATGCTAGGTTGGCTGGCCTTCATTGACTAAGGTTTAAATTTAATAAATAGTGGTAATGGTCGTACTTAAGGACGCGTGTGGCGCAGTGGTTGGAGGCTCCACCGCGACACACACGTGGAATCGATTCCCCCGCTCATGGCCCACCAAGCCTTCCATCCCTCCTGGGTTGGCAAATTGGTACCAGACTTGTCTGGGAGGATAGCAGCACTGGCTCGATACATCGGCAGCCCGCCGCGAGTCATTGTAAAGGCCAGGTATGCATCCAATCACCGCAGATTCTCACCGGACTCTTGGCATGAAACGAATGAAACAGGTAGAGCGTTGTCACTCGGGGTCTAGAGAGCAAAGTTTTCCCAGACAACACTAGTGCCAAACATGCCATCCCGGATGGGTAAAAGACTTGGTGAATCCCGTGTGGTGTCGTAGACTACTGTGATTGTCATAACCGGCAGCACTTCCACTTCGCCATTCGCCACGTGTTTTTTGCAACACTTCTTTTAAATAGCTCTTAACAAATAAAGAATAATTCCAGCACACAATCACTAATTCTAAGGAAAGGGATTCCTGAAAAAGATCAGAGACGTATCTCACTTGATAAGTAATCGTCCTCAAAAGGTTTTCTAGCCAAAAAAACAACTCAGAAAAGAGTGCAGTTATCAAAAGATAAAAACGATAAAACTTTCGGCGTCTATCAATCCCTAATGGATGAACCATGCTTTCGACTTCATTAAGAATCGTTGCAGGAAAGCGAGTGCATATTTGGCCTTTACAATGACTCGCTGGGGACTACCGATGCATCAAGCCAGTGCTGGTATCCTTCCAGAGAAAGTCCGGTACCAATTTTCCGACCCCGGAGGGATGGGAGAGCTTGGTGAGCCTAGGGCGCAGTGTTCGATCGTACGTCTATTTCAAGACGCCTCTCATCGCTGTGCTACACGCGCCTCTAGTGCAGTTATCAGTCAAATGGAATGTTGTTTCCCTGCGGATCAATGACACATTTTTTTTTCCCTACATGGCAAAGGAAAAGTTGAGAAGCTCATACGGCATTTCCCAAGCACTTGTCTTTTTTAGAAACTTGGAAAACATTTCGAAAATATGGCCAGGGAAGTCGCAGTTTTGTCTCATTGCAATATTATTTCCCAGAGCACACGCAGTTTCCCTTTTTAATTCAGTGGTGCCCCATTCTAAAGAGCAGGATACAAGTATGACCCGACAACACGATATGCTCTGACGAACTTGTTCTTTTTTCGTGGTCCGTTTCTTTAATCCTCTAGTGAAATTCTGCAAGTGAGCTTCTTTGGGCCATCGAGCCCACTTGCTGTTAGAGAAAAGGGGCCTCACACCCGTACAGCACTGAAAAGAAAAACGAGTGGAGCTAAATGAAAGAGATTTTGAGTGCTAAGGAATTTACTGCTAAGAATACTGCAAACCAGAAGTTGTGTTTCCTCCTTGTTATTCGATTTTAATGCTTCCTTGTTGTCAGCCGATATATCTATGGATGTATTTCTTCTCAAAAGTGCGTCTACGACGCTGTTTTCTTTCAATTCTGCATTTCTTTAATAATGGGAAAGGTAAAAATTTAATGTCACTGCAGCAAAAATAATATGGCCGAAACCCAATTTAACCTGTAGCGTATGAGAAATCTGTGCTTTCATGGAATTGTCTTCAAGTGATCGCTTTCACATACGTCCTTTTTATTCTATACGTCACTTCTCATTGTTGATATTCATATGCCTAGGAATAAGAGAACCGCTAGTGTCAAGGCCTCACCAAAATGATGATTTGGTTTTTTCTTTGAGTCGAGCAGTTTCGGTGTATGTAAAACTGTTAAGAAAATCAAAGAGATCCATAATATTCTTATTAAGGTCACTGAGTACGATTGCTTAAAGGAAATGGAAAATTCACTGTTTTCACAACAACTTTTCGGAAACTGAAAAATCCCTTTTCAACTCAGCCTCGTAATGGATGCAATTTACTTAATTTTTTTCATGTGTGATTCTGTTGAAAATGAACAGCCTGGCGAACATGGCAACAATTGGGATACGTCCTCTGCTGCTTTCCTCTCCTCACTATCACTTCAGTGTTTGGATGTGCAGTGGGTCCAGGTGGTACCAGTTATTAATTTATAGATTAAAAGCACGGGTTTCTGTGAACCGGCATAAATATTAGTTATATATATATATATATATATATATATATATATGCAAACAATCTTGCAAACTGCCTTTCTTGACCTGAAGCGAGCTAGGTTTCAGTTGCTGTTGTTCTCAGGATTAAAATGCTGACGTTTCGACCTCGTCTCCATCAAAGTCTGGCATTTTATCTAACGATTTCCATATAACTCAATAAACTACGTGTAGTACTAATGAGGATCTAATATATGCATTGCATCATTTTGTTGAGAAACTACTCAACGTGCTTCTGCGAGTGGGATCACCGTTCACGTGGGACGACGAGTGAAACCCACCCAGGTGAAGAAGTCAGTGTGAAAAAACGGGCCAAGTCATGTGTAGTGGTGTGTTAGTTGTCTTTACAGTCTATTCTTCGGCTTTTGAAAGTTATCTAAAACGCTTCAACAGTCTTGTGCGCCGAATTTTTTTGATTAATGCGCTAGGATCCTGACAGTCACTTCAAAGTCATCATCATTTTGCCAGTAGGTACAATTTGGGATTAGAGCAGTACCTTGGCCAATTTTATTCCTCCCCTCTAGATGTTTTCTACGTTTAAACAAATTAGTTCACCTATTCCTTCAGTTTATTTTTTCACCGCATGCTTTACATGAGAGCAAACACATTGCACCTGAACTTGTGCAATCCCTTTCTCTCTCGTTAGGGACAACTTACACACAACTTCAGAGCTGCAAAAACGAACACAGAGGCGATTGCGGACGAAATAACGGCGGGCGTGTGATGTTAGGTAAGAGGTCATTAACTGCCACAGATTTCTGAATGCCACCTCTTCTTAGGCATCTCTTAATGGTGTGACTTATTACGTTTTGATACGACGGTTAGAATGAAAGAAACCTTACTTAGGCGTGAAAAGTAATTTTGGGGAAAACCTCACCTTTTGGTCTGAACCGAGCGACTTCTGCTTCGCAGCCATTGGAAATGCTTATTTTTTTTGTGCCAAGTGAGCGATTCTTTTTTCTTCCTCTTCTCTTGTACACCATTTTTAGCCGTGCCGTACAGATTTTTGATGAGTGCGTTTTTCACATGTGAAGGATGAGAGGAGAGGAGCTGCATGTTTTTACTACTTGTTTTTCTATGCCATTTTCTGAAGTAACCACTTTTTAAAACCTTTATTTGGATGTTCAAGAACAGAAGCCAGTTCTCGGTTGGCTTTTTCTCCCGTAAACTTTGTTTACTGTGGATGTTGATCTAATAATCGAAAGGACCTGTCTATCTGTCTTTGGGTGGAAATGGTGATAAAAGTTCTCTACACGAGGAATTCGTAGCTATTCTTAGTTGGGTTTTAGAATAACTGAAAAATGTGTACAGGATTTTTCCTCTCTATCGGCCATCATCCGTAAGAGAGTTTAAATATCGATATGGAAAACTATGAGTGGAATCGGTAAACAGGGAAAATGCAGCGGGTTTAGAGCCTTCCAGTTATCCCCCAGCTCAAAAATGACCAATCATCCGGTCCTGTACTACATTTGTTTATTACAAAACATAAGTCCACTTCTGCTGATGATCTAGCATCTACCGATTCATCATAACTTAAGGTTGGGCTAATTAGCAGTTATACAGGTGAACTAGTAGACGAAATAAAAGAACTTTCATCCTCACCCATCTGCTAAAATTTGGTTCAGCTCATCTGCCTGATAGCAAAAAGATTCCTAGTTCATTTGCGGTGTGCGCAACTAAATTGCATACACGGAATGGAATGGAGTCATTCGATGTTATATCACTTCACAGTAATGTGTCAAAGGACTCCACAACGGAAGCCAATCTTGTGCTCCTCGAAGAGCACGAAGAGAGAATAAGTACATAAGGCTTGTTGAATAAAAAGCTAATAACTCTCTTAAAACGGTGTCTTAGTTGTCCGGTGTTTGGATGGTCCGGAAGATGCCTTGCACAAACTAGTGGGTTGCCTATGAAAATAAGGTGGGAAGGCCAGTTTTTCGATCGACGACCCTTCTCAACTGTCGATATACAGACTACTGCTTCATCGTCTGTTTCTCACAAGAACAGATGGAAAAGTGCTTTGAAATATTAAATGGACAGTCACAGTATATGAAATTTAGGCGAGAAAACCAACCGTTAGCAGGCCACCTTCTTTAAACATCCGAATATAGGTTTTGGAAAAGTCGCTACATAACAAAATGGTATCGATAATCAAGTAGTGAAGATATATTAGTGCCCTGCCTTTCCTCTCATCTTTAACAAATGAATGATGCACTTATCGAAAACATGCAACGAACGGCTATGTGCGCACCGGAGAAAAGGAAAGGAGGAAGTCGCTACAGCATCAGTCACCTGAGTCAGAACAAAGGCTAGGGTTATTCTTCGAAATAATGTTTCAAATCTAAGCAAAATCCTATTTAAGCTACCGTTCTTAAAAGGACAAAGGATAAAAGCGCTCGCCGTTGGTCAATCTTTGAGAGATGTTATATGCATTCAGCATCACTAAGCTCCGTTAGAGATGATTGGATGATTGGATGATCTGGTCTATACACTGACGGTTGTCTACCGATGCATCGAGCGATTAGTGTTATCCTCCCATAGTTCGGGAGCAATTTCCCGACCCTGACGGGAAAAACGGCTCGGTGAACACGGGGCACGGCATCGATCCCTTGTGTATTGCTGGGCGCCTCTAACCGCTGAGGCATGCGGAAAGGAATACGTTAGGAAAAAGGGTAGGCAACTTGGTATCTGCGCATTAACAATATTTATGTCGGAAAATTAAAATACGACGTACCGTAGGAACAAACAGGGCACAAGTGCACAACGGTGATGGTTTTTAAGTGGCTGTCAGCATCCTAGGAAAGGAATCAAAATCATCGACGCGCAAGACTCTGACCCTGAGCGTTATTGAGCGCGCAGTCGAAAGAAAGATACGTAGGAGCATTCCGCGTCAAACAGTTGAAAGAAGAGCTACGAAGCCTTAACCTGCGCCAAGGATTAAAAGTCAAAATGCCGTTCTCTACTCCAAACGGTCGAAGTTAAGGTGGGCCGAGCACGTAATGCGCATGGACGACAATCGATGGAGAAGAGCCGTTAGTGACTGGGTTCCTCGTTATGGCAAACGTACTGGTGGAAGACCACCGACCCGATAGCAACAGTTTTTCACTAAAAGCCTATAAGAAAGGTACAATGCTCAACGGGTCCCTAGAGCGAGCAGAATCCCCTGGGCTACTCTTGCACGCGACAAGGAAAAGTGGACGATTTACCGGCGCCCACTCGTGTAACTCACTCGACGATCACGGGCCGACAGGTGATACAGGTGGTGATGCCGTTAATACGAGAATTAAATGGAAAAATCTAGGCACTGCTATTTAATCAAAACCTATCAATCTTTTCATTTATTTGATTGACAAGGTTTTTTTAGTTCCAACTTTTACTCATGACGTTTAAAGGATTTTTTACGAAAATATTGTTAGTAGACGATGTTAAACAATGATATTACTGCAACCATCATTGTGTTCCTGTATTTGGAATTTTTTAAAATTTTAAATCCTTTTTTTCACTTCAACCTTTCACGACGACGGTGCTGGTTCGAGAGCTCGTCTCGGATTCACGAAGTGTCTCATCGCTCCGCGGACCTGAAATCGTTACCTGGCTTCTGTGTACGTAATCCACTCATTACAACGCAAAACCTAAGTGGCTCCGCTAGCCAAGACTCCAGGGAGCATCGAATCGGCCATCATACAACGACATTCATCATGACAGGAAAATCCTCAAAAAGCAGGCTAATGCAGGAGGAAAACTTAGAAGATCTTCCTGGATGATGGGTGTGTGGGAGCGAACCCAACGCAGGGAGTGCTAGGATCCGCATGGTGGATGTGAAGAATATGTCGTGTGAAATAAATAAAAAAAAGTGAACAACTTCTATTCACACATACGTAATATTGCGATGTTTACATTCAATAGGTATTTATTCGGCAGAAAACTGCGAGATTTAGCTGCAGTGAGATCAAGAACCCTTAGCATTACGGGCTTTACCCTGCCGGTACCTATGGTTTTACTCAATGGCAGTTAGTGCAACTGCTCAGGCTCCTGGTATTTCAACGGTGGGAAAATGGAGCCAGGCAATTTGTGAGGCGCATTGTAATGCAAGCAGTGAGTTTGGATTTTTCGGATGTTTTTAATGAGATCGTCAATTTTTTATAAAATCGCTGGCACTTTGATATTAACACATTTCGAATGCCTTTAGATATTTTAGTTGAAAAAGTTTAATACAAACTCAAACGGTGATGGTAAAAACTGTGTTTTCCAGGTGTTTGATGTTCTCGAACAACAGGGTCGTGCCGCCGGCCTTTCGGGCCGAAAATCGAAGTCATTTTAGGCCAACTTACTGTCGACATCACCTACCAACCACTGCGATACGACGCTGTTTCTGTTAACCCAGGAGCGGCTTAAGGTTAGTTTTCAACTTTCAACATGTATTCGAAAAGGTTTCGCTTGGAAGAACTGGGTGCGGCTTCAAAACAGCGAAGAGTGCAAAATTTTTTCATACTCAATCTTCCTTCTATAAGTGCGATTTTCTTCAGCCTTGTTTTTGCTCAGCCTAAGTGATTTGTACCAATAATTTGTGCTCTTCCTCTTCAAAAGGAAATTCTAAAGACTTGTAGATGACCACGGCGACACATGGTGAAGACCTCTATTATCTCTCTTATTTTTTCATTTTCGGAAAAACGCGGAGGAGATGGGGATTAGCCGAGTGTTTATTTGTGCAGTCCATGTTACTCAGGAGCATGGTCTGGTCCGACCACCTCCACAACGCTCTCTTTCAATCCACATGGGAACACCTTTGCTTGGCAACTCACAAGTATGCTAGCACTAGGAACACTATCCACCTGACCAGCATTCTGCGCCATTCATGAAGAAATCACAATCCTTAAGCAGCACCGAGGTAAAAACGCAAATTCACTGCTTTTCTTGATTTTGGGCTGTTGTGCTTTTTAACAGCCTGGAGGGGTTAAATTAACACGCAATCTACTCAGCCAAACACTTTGGCAACCTCAACAGATTAAACTTGATGAATAAACTCTCACTCGTATAATAAACAGATTCTTTTAAATATTCAACGTTTTAATTAGCTGAACCGACTTTCATTTCACCTCGGCGTGAGCAATCAATAAATTTGTTAAGATTGTTCAGCGTACACGAGGTTGTCAAACAACTTTTACTGGACTTTGGTTTCGACTCCTTCGTCTTCTTGAGAGCCGAAGAACCGCATCTACGATCCGTAGTCGCTCTTCATCGCGTTGTGGGTCTTCATAGTCGTATCCAGTCGAATATTCTTTAGTCGAGCACTACTTAAATAAGAACGTCACCCTACAGTACCCATTTATAGAGAAAAGTTGTTCACTAATTCTCGATTGACAATGATTTCTTTTCATGTCGACAGTTCTTACTGTAGCAGTCGGTATTAGAGTAGTTATCACACGAGTCGCCGGCATCGTCGGCATGAAAAAAAATCATCATCGATCGGCAATCATTAAAATGTTATCCTGTGTTAAAGGAACACTGTCGAGTTAGCTTCTCACTGGAATGGTGCTTCGCTTGAGAAGATTGGACTCGATGCGCCTACGAAAAACTCACAGCGAGACGTCGAACGGCCGTTGGGCCATCGAGTCGGATCGCCGGCTGTGAGAAAGGGTGTTGAAAAGATAGCCAAATAGAAAATTTTATCACAAATTCCGTTATGCTAAGCCTTCTAAATATTGATTATTAACGTTGTGGTTAAGTGAGAGTAGGTTTAGTAAATCATAAAAAATAATTCTTTTCGCTTAGTTCAGGCTACTCACTGTTTTGTGAGCGGTTAGTGTTTAAAAAGAAGTTTTTTTATTGCGGGGATAAGAACAATGCACCAAATTTTATCGGCTGAGGTTGTGACACTGTCTGGCTGAGCAGGTTGCTTGTCAGTTTGATTTTTTCTGGCCTCTGAAAAACAATCCAGCTGAAAGGTCAGCTATTGAGTCGGAATAGTGTGATAGAAAACCTCGTGTCTACTCTTTAATAAAACAATGAATCATTGGTGAACGACAAGGTTAAGACAAGGTCGCTTCTTGGGTTTGGAACATGCGAAACATTCGAAGACCTTCGCGGGCGATGAATGCGAGGGAAGCGGATCCAGTAGAAGATGTGCGGAGGAAGAAAACTCTCACGGTTTGAATTCCAGTTTCTGCACAACTTTGTTTTACAAAGAAAAAAAATTTTGTGCAGACCACAAATGTCATCATGGCGAATTGGTGCAGAGAGCTGTGGCAACGCGTGGTGAACAGAGTGGTTCGAATGCTGGGGTCGGGACCGTTTGCTGCGAACTTCCTCTCGGCAGCTACCACCGTTTCATGAAAAGAGAAACCGACCGAGAACCGCTTGGAATGGACCATCCATTAAAATGACACTTTAAACGGTTACCTTGTGAGATCAATAAACTAGTTAACTAGGAAGTTGAATAATCAAGGGAGAGTGGAAAAACTGCAATGAAGTGCACAACGTTAAGAATGTTTCGTTTACCAGTAATTATTTGATTAAAAAATTGAACGTCTGCAAAATAAGATGAGACAAAAACACTATGTTTTTTATCTGGAAAAGAGACTCATACCATTGTCTGGAAAGATATGACAAGACAAGGTTAAAACAGAAATTCGAACAAAACTGTGTTCCGCCATCCACTGAAAATTTTTTCACCCCTGGTGGCATGGTGTCAGCCAAACAAGTTTGCTAAAAGGCTAGGTTTCGTTCTAAGACTTTGTTTCAGCTTTAGTTTTTCTGCTGTTCATAAATACTTCTCACTCACATAGTTTTTCGTTAGCGTGGCATTCAAAGAACTTTCGGGGTATTCATACACATTGACTACCAACGAGCAATCACCCGTCGGCAGGAGTGATCTGGGGAGCACCAGTCGGGGATTGAAACCAACCAAGCTGAGGCTGTATTCGAAATCACAATGAAGAAAATTCTAATGTACCATGTGTAATTGATAAGCTAACGCCAGTTATTATCAACATTATTTCGGCTAACATTTCGCCGTCTTCGTCTTTTCTCAGCGCCAATGATCGGACTCGATGCCCACTGATCTTCTCCTACCGTTGTGGCGTCTTCGTCGCGTATGGTGCCTGACCATCTTTAGTGGAATATCTCTCAATGGAAACAGTAAAATAAAACAAGTTATTATCAACGGAAAATCACCACCATCCGAAAAAAATTCAGTACACAAGAGCATTTCCCTCATATGAAGGATCCGGAGAGGCTGCTAGTGGCGAGGCAACGTGGCGCGTCTCCAGGTGGCGGATAGGGGGTTAATTGCGGACGAAAAGCGGCCTTTGCTTCCCTGAGACGCAGATGGATCCATGGAATGGACTCCCTGTTTCTGCTGAGCCGATTTGATACGTACTTTCTACATTTACAAGACGTATTCATGCACGCGTGTGTGAGTGCGTTCTTGTTTATGCAGATTGTATTCTATGAGTCAACTCGGCCAAAATCCTGCAGTCTAGTGACAGGGAAAGTACATGGGAGGCGGTTAGGAGTCGCCTCCCACAAATGAGCTCCATGTCCACTCTGGGAGAGCCTGGCACGCTACCCGTGAATATACCAAGCCCTCACGTTCAGAGCCCAGCAAGCTATACGTGGGTATCAAAAAAGCCAAAAACAGTAAAAGAAACGGGCCCCATTCCCCTGACACCGAAAGAGCCCCAATTCGACAACGTTAGGTAGGACGAGTGCGGAGAGGCTGGTAAAATCTCATCGAGAATGGAACCTGCCTGGATTGCAAAGAACTAACGCGACGATCTGTAGCTTCAGTGCACGCACACTTGCATCCGAGTCCTCGATCGAAGACTTGCTCATGCAAGCAAGGAGGGTAGGGTACGACGTCATCGGCCTGGCCTAGACGAGAAAACGCCACACACTAAACGCAGTCTATGACACAGCAGAAGAACTGTTCTTTGGAACACGCGAAAGTAGAGGAGTCGGCGGCGTCGGCGTTCTCGTCAACACGAGTTTGTCCATGAACATCGATTCATTCGAACAACTTACAACCCGAATCGGACGTTTACGATTAAAAAGATGTGGATCAATTCCGGTTCTGACAATCTTCGTCGTTCACGCGCCGACATCAAACTATGACGAAGAAGATGTCGAAGCGTCCTAAATGGACTTGGAGAAGTTCTGCAGAGAAGACCACATATTCTTCAAGGTCATCATTGGAGATTTCAATGCAAAGATTGGACCAAGGAGAACGTCTGAAGAAAGTCACATTGGGACCCACGGATTAGAATGGAATGAACAGGGTGAGCGGCTATCTGAGTTTAATATGGCGACCAAGACCATCCATGGTGACACGCAATTCCAGAAGCCTTACTCTCAACGATGGTCATAGGAAGCTCCCATTGGAGAGTACCATAACGAAATGGACCACATCATAGTAAAAGAAGGTTTTGCTTAACTGATGTGGTGTCCCAAAATTCTACACGGGATCAGACAATCGCCTCCTTCGTGCAAGATTCTATTTCTCGCGGAAAGGAGAAAAATGCCACTAAATTCAAAAAACCGAAGTCCCAGAACCGCCACAAATTGGAACTTATTCAATTCAGTAGTCGGCTGTTTGGAAAGATGCCGTTGTCGATAACATCGAATAGGAATACCATCGGCTCATTCAACATCTTCACGTTAGCGCTATCAAAGCTGAGAGTTCGAAAGTCACCAGGAGACGCCTCTCGCCCAGAAACATTCGAGCTGATACGCCAGCGTGGAATCGCACGAGCTGCAGGCAACCGCGATTTAACGTCCGAACCTGCAAATCAATCCAGACAGGCGATAAAAGAAGATCTTAAAGAGAGAAGAGCAGTAGTAACGGTCGAAGCTGCAGAGGCTGGAAAAAGCATTCGCAAAGCCTACCGAAGTTTCCCCAATTACAAGACCAAGATGACTGCACTCCGACGCCCAGACGGAACAGTTACAGCGTCCAGAAAGGCAATGGAGAAAATCATTCTCGAATACTACTCAGATCTCTTCGATAGCCACCTCCACATTTCGTCATATGAAATAAATAAGGATGGATACGTTGTACCACCGGTTCTCACTTCTGAAATCCGATTTGCCATTTCGTCGGTGAAAAATCGAAGAGCTCTGCGTCCGGTCAGGACAAGACCTGAACAGCTGATGAACATTCCGCCAGTACTCATAAAAACACTGGTTCGGCTCTTTACACGTTATCTGTCTGAACGCAAGCTCCCTATTCAGTGGAAGACCTGGAAGACCGTGCTAATGTTCAAGAAGGGTGACCTTCACGATATCGGCAACTATCGCATAATCTGCTTTCTAACTGCTGTCTACAAACTTTTTTTCTTGGGTCATCCTAAACAGGATTGACAAAACAGTGGACGAAGGGCATCCATGTGGGCAAACAGGGTTTCGAAAAAGGATTTAGTACGATGAACCACACCCACACGATAACAAGACTCATTAAAAGTATCGCGAGAGTAAAAAAGATCGCTCTCTCTCACTTTCACCGATTTAAAGGAAGCTATTGACTCAATGGAGACAGAAGCAGCCGTGGAAGCCCTTGATAATCGAGAAGATGTTACTCAGTATATAAAGATTATTTGTGAGCTGTATAAGAATTTCATAACCAAGATATTACCATTCTACAACGACATTAACATCGACGTCATCAGAGGGGTTAGGCAGGACGACACCGTCTCGCCAAAATTATTCCTCTTGGTCTTGGAAGCTCGTGGTAGTCAAGGAGTCCCTAATCAGTACATAAAGATTCTTCGTAAGCTGTACAAGAATTTCACAACCAAGACATGACCATTGTATAAAGATATTAAAATCGACGTCATAGGAGGGGTTAGGCGAGGCGATTCCGTCTCGCCAAAATTATTTCCCGCCACCCTCGAGAACGTCATGCGCATGGGAATGGGATAATATGGGAGTGAAAACCGATGGTTGGCAATTACATTTTCTTCGCTTTGCAGATGACATCGTCCTTATAAGACCAAACATTAGCCAAGCGGAACGTATGCTTACCGACTTTGATAAAGCCTGTGGAAAGATTGGTCTTCAACTAAACTCTCACAAAAACGATGTTCATGAAGAACGGATTGCTTTTGTATGCTCCCATTCGCGCTCAATGGAACAAATATCTCCGAATACTCCAGCTACGTCTATCCATGTCGGGAAATCAATAGATGAATGACCTAGCTCCAGAGCTGAGGAGAAGGAAACGAACGGCTTGGGGTGCTTTCAAGAGCATCGAGGATGTAGTGAAGAGAACAACGATGTGTAAGTAGGATGAAAGATCACTCAGCGTTATTGAACGCGCAGTCGAAAAAACGATGCTGGGAGTATCCAGTGTCACGCAAGTAAAGGAAGAGATCCTTACCGCCGACCCGCGTTAACGATCAAAAATCAGTGATGCCATTATGTACGCCAAACAGTCGAAGATAAGGTGGAATGAACCCGTGATGCGTATGAATGACAACCGATGGACAAGTGCCGTTAGTGACTGCATTCTCGGGATATTAAACGCACTGCAGGAAGACCAGTTTCTCATTGAAATATCCTTGGTAAATGCCACTATGGCAAAACCGTATGAGCACTTCTTCTACAGGGATGCGAAACTTCTTTAAAACCTATTGAAAAGATTAGTGTTTAAGGAAATGGTAGCGAAAGTTACTGTCAAAATCTATTATTCGACTGGCAAGAATGTCATGTACCTTTACAATTCTTAAAGTTCATCCCATGAATGCTATCGCGGCTTTAAAGAGATTTTAGCACTAATACGACGCCATCCAAATGAAAACTTGGTAGCTATGGAATGTTTTCTTGGACCAATAGCGTTTCTTGGTTGCGGAATTACACAGTGAATATGGGAAGAATTGCATGTTGAAAACTGTTTCTCGTACAGAAGAGCAATTAAGACGGCACGGAGCTGCTTATTCACTTTTCTTACATTGCAAATTTCTAATGGAAGAGCCGTGGCTTCATGGCGCTCCCTATGTCTTCCATTCGTCGTGCATAAAAATAGATTTTATACAGGAAGCATTCTTGTTCGATTTCCCAATACGCATTTGAACTGAGAATTAGATTCACAATTTTTCGGTTACTACTGCACTACAGATCAACTTCCTCACTCTGAAATGATTACGACGGAAAATTTTGACGAATTGCCATGACTTCAGCAGCGTCACCAATCATTATTAATCGGAAACTGACAACTCATTTCCGTGATAACAGGCGGTGAAGCATCGTTCAACAGACACCGCAGAAGTTGAACGTGAAGGACTACGAAACTCGGTCTCGTCTACCATGCTTTCGAGATATCTCGTCTACTGAATACAACTTCATCGGGCATCTTGATAACATTCTGCGTGAGAAAAGCTCCACAAGCCAATCCGGGACTGAAACTGTTTTCAGTTATTTATAACCCCTAGAAGTTCGAAATTTTATGTTACTGCAGAAGTGAACTTGTTTCTAGTTAGCAGGAATGCATAGATTCAAATGTTGTTGTATTGACGGTTAAAGCTTATTATCAGCTCATGAATGCTACTTTAGGCAAATAAGTTGAAATCGCATAATCATTTCGAAAAGACCTGATATTTCTGCCAATCACTTGAGATCGCGCCCCAACGTTCCGCTCAATATCATTGACACAATGCAATGGGGCAAAACTGTTTCCATGAAAAGCTTATACAATGAACTGCTTAGGATGACGTTATGGTTTATTTGTGTGGACGGTTATCCTTTTACTTTTCAAAAAAAAGTCTAAAGAGGTCGTTTTCACTTGACAAATGAAATGCATATCTCTTCTGACGTTTAAATCGTTATCAGATTGCGCCCAATAGTACAGTAATCTTAAAGACAAAGGCTTTTTATGTTGAGTTTACTTGAATCATTTTTTTGTGAACAATACAAAGTTGTCTTCGTAAAATCGCTAAGGAAAAGGCTCCGGTTTGCGCCCTAATCAAAAGACACGTTTTTCTTCTTCAAAAAAGTCTTTGTAGTTAACCAAGATTAGCTTAATTCAAAAAACCTTTTTAAAATCACTCGACTACTTCACAGACCACTTTCAAATGATTCGTATGGCCAGGGGTGATTGTACATCGACTGTTCACACAATGCAGGCAAAAAATAACTGGCATAAATTAATTCTCACAGTTGTTTGATTTCCTAATTGAAACGGACCATCTAATGAAGCAATGTCTTTCAGAGCCTATGGTGGCAATGACAACGAAATGCATAATCTTCGGAAATACGGTGACTGCAATATGCAGAGAAGCTTGTAAGATAAGCGATGGAGATAAGGTGTTGCCTATTCCCGCCCAGCACTTGTCAATTTCAGGAACTCTTACGGTTTGGACAGCTTTCTTTTCCACACTGTTTCATTTTGGAAAACAAACGTATCTCTGCAGGCCACAAACCCGATCATGGCGAAATGGTCGAGAGAGATGTGGCAAGGTGTGGTGAACAGAGTGGTCCGAAGCTTGGCATCAGGTCCCTTTGGATCGAACTTGTCCTCGGCATTTGTCACCGTCTCATGAAAGAAGTCGGCCTAGAGCTGTTTGGAGTGGACAATTCATTCACGTATTTCTTAAACCGTTGCAGCATAACTATATTAAACTAGTTACCAGCACAACGGTTCAGAAAACAAAAAATTAGAAATTGTATGCTGTATGAAGAACATTTACTGAGCTCTCGTTAGCCGACTAAAGTTTCCACGTGTACAATAGGAGCAAGAATGAACTTATTTGTTTTCGATTGAAGAGATTCTCTCTTTCAGTCCAAAGAAACGAGTGTTAAAAAATAAAGGAATAAAAGTAGCAAAGAATTTGGAACAATTACTATAAATTACTGTCCTTTTGACAAGCAACACACGAGGTTGTTACTTTATTCTTTGTTTATGAACAGCCTGACGTTTCGGCGGCGTTCGCCTTCTTCAGAGCCCGAAAAGGTCAAGTTGACTGCAATCTAACCAGCCAAACACCTCCACTACCGAACAGAGAAAATACTTAACCAATATTTTGTTAGCATTTGGAGACAATGGAAAGCTTCTTCGTGCACTTGCCGCTTTCTATGAGTGTTGCACTGAGTAATTCATGCGGAGACCAACCGCCCAGAGTTCACATGGAAGGGGAATGTGCCTCTCTCATGCTTTACATATCCGTTTTATGCACTGTGTGAGATCACGTGTGATAACGAGGCATTCCTCCCAACGGTTTGTTTTTAAACTCTTGAAATTTAGCTGAAATAATTTGGGGTTTTACGCACTAATTTTTTTCCGCTTTCCATTTGAGCATGCTAACTTTAACAACGAAATCTTCCCCATTTTCTCCCCGTGTCCTTTGGGCGCCTAATGGAGTATTGGTTTAACTCCAGTTTTACAAAGTAGATGGTGTTTTATACGAAAGCAGAGTGGTCTCCGCTCTTCGTCAATGTATTCATCCCTGCACTCTTCACAAGAGATTGAGTTCCCTGTACGCGAACTCATGCAATCACCGTGTCTACAGTAAAGGCAGACTATGCTATGTTGCGTTGTATTAAGTTGCTCATAAATATGTGAGTTCTTTGAAAATATCTGTTGTTTCAATATGTTTTTTACAAACAAGATTTCCTTTGTACCTTGCAATGTCATATATCATTCGAAAAATGGTTTTATGCTCTTTTTTAACTATATTGTTGTGGTTTGTCAAAAGTTGAGATTTTGCCGACCAATTTTGAGCTTTACAAATTTGAAAAGTCAAAACGAGTTTTCGTTGAATTTTCGTTTATGGATTCATTCTTTTATAACCCTACACGAGGTTGATAAATGATGTTTCTTTTCGGCTAACGTTTTAATGGTTTTGTGTTCATCAGAGTCGATGATCTGAGTCGATGGTCCCGCAGTCGTTCGTGTTTTCGAGGTGGCGTCTTGGTCGCGGATCAAACAGGGTCTTTCCTCAGTGGACCATCTCTCTTGAATGAGGCATACTCACTCGGTGATGCTCTTTTATGCAGGACAACTGTTATTGACAGTAGTGGTGTTTCGCTTCATGCTTGGGTTTTTGAAATTTATCCGAAACTCTCAAGAACCTTGCTCATTGATGTTTTCGATTCCTGCGCTTGGATCCGGACATTAACTCCAAGAACATCGCCATTGTGCTTTTGTGGCCTATGTGTAAATAGAGGAGTGTTTTAAAGAATTTTCACTTTGCCATTTAGGTGATTTTTTTGCGAACATGAAGCGCTCTACCCGTTTCCTCCGATTCGTCAAAGCACTCCTCCGGGCACAGATAGGACACAAAAAGCACAATGGTGATGCTTTTAAAGTGAATGACCGGAACCTAGCGCAGAAATCGGAAACATCAACGCGCAAAACTCTTGAAGCGTTTTGGATAAATTTCAAAAATCCAAAGATGAACCAGAAAGACGAATGCCTCACTGTCACACGTCACCTGGCGCCCTATTTCAAAATGATATTTTTGACCCCGGGATGTGTCTTGCTCGCGACCCCACGTGAACAACGCGTGGGCCAGTTCCACTCGTAAAATCACGGTGAGTAGCCTTTCACTATGACCGTAGCATCCTAGCCCACCATCTATTTAAAACTTTGATCTTCATTAATACTTTTAGCCTTTTTACACCGAATAGCTAAAGTATTCTAATATAAAATACGTCCAGGCTTTGAGGAAGGGGAAATCGCCGAAACGTAAGCCATCGATCAACAACATCACCAACAACGACAACGACAACGAAGACCTATACCAACCTCGTATCAGCTAAAGAAGACCAGTTTATGAGGTCATATAAATAAACATCTAACGTAGTGTTTCTGCACCACTACTCTTGCATCGAATTGATGCAGTTGACAAATGCAGTGGAATGTCAAAGAAATCAATTCTATTTTCAGTCAGAACAAACGTTGGAATGAAGGAATTTTGTTCCAGAAGTTCCCATGAAGATGAACCTGGTCTGCACCATCATCGGCAAACCGTGATCTCAATATGCAACGAACAACGTAAGCTATACGAGGCCAGTAAAGTGATGCATATTCCCGGTTCAGGAACTCTCACTATTTGAATTGCACTTTTTTATGTTAACACGTTACGAGAAAAAAAACCATCTCTGCAGATCACAAACGTCGTCATGGCAAATCGGTCGAGAGAGATGCGGCAAGGAGGGGGTGAACAGAATGGTTTCGAACCTTGGGGTCGGGTTCGTATGGATCAAACTTCTTCTCGGCATTTGCCACCGTCTCTTGAAAAAAAGCCATCCACGAACTGCTTATGATGGACAATAGTTAAGGTAATGTAAAAAAAATTGCAATGAAGTGTACTAGATTAAAAAAGATTCAGTGCGTCTCTAATCAGCCGGTTGAAAATAGCCCAGGTACAAGATGAGCGGCATGGTATCTAACTATTTATATCAAGTTGTAACATATGAAATTTCTGATTTTAAATGTAAACTTCAAGCAACCATAACTTTTTTTCATGCTATTTTTTAGTAATTGAAATAGGAACAAGGTTAATTGTCCGTTGCTTAAAATTCTGGAGTTCTGGAAACGATGATTTCGTTGAATGCACTTTTTGTGTCACCGTGGATGGCGAAGCATTTCTTGCGCAAGAAGTTGTCAAGGTGATTGAAGAAGGGATAGTCGGTAGGCGAGAGGTACCCGCGGAGCATGGCGAGAAAAAGGAACTCATCATTGTCAACGGTTCTGTACGGTCGGTACTGGGACCATTTAACCATTATATCACGTAGGTCTACCATTGCTCATAAAGAGAGACCCCTTCTATAGTGCCATTCCGTCCCGTTTCATTCTAGTTTGCCACTATATTATACTTAGCTCTATAAACCGTTGATAAAAAAAATATCTTTTAGTAGAATAAAAATCCTTATTTGAAAGAGGTTGTACTTTCACAGAAACGCTTGGTAGGTGACCAACATCGACAATTGTTTTCTCTGTTATGTAAGTAATGTCTTTCTTCATAACAAAGCGAGGAAAGAAACTACCGCTTGCTCGTTTCTGCATCCGACATATTTTATACTGTATGACTGTGCTGCTGTTCCAACTTCGATGATTGGAAAACCAACCGCACCTGAAATGTACTCAATTTCCTGTAAAGCTTCACTACACAATAAAGTTCACCTATTCACCGTCTGAATTGTGTGACACAGCTGACATCACCAGCTTGGTATTTTTGTCCACTCCAGCATGTTTCTGTTATAAATCGCTTCTTTTTTGTCTTCTCACAACTTTTTTTCCTTTTTTTGAATGAAAGCGAGGCTCCGGAAGAGGCGAGGGCGTGAAAGGTCAGCCCAATAAGGTTTTTTCTTCGAAATTAACCTCCTTTCAGGTTAACAATAAACCAATATGCACTAATTTCCTATTTTATTCTTGTAAACCTGGTTTTACTTAACATCGGCATGTTTTTGCACAAATCGGCTTACACAAGGCTCTTACAAAATCTTCAGTCGAATTGCGGAGAAAAAGTCCGTCCATTGGCGGGAATTAAAGTCTTTCCTCTTTGCCTTTCCCATTTTGACGTCTTCATTCCGATTTTTTTATTACGCACATCAAACTTACTTGGAGAGTTCCACCGTTCTTGGATGTCACCACTAGTTTTCCGATTTTTTCTTTTAAAACATCGCCTTAGATAGTTTTCAATTCCAACATTCGATCCTATACCGTAGTTATATTTGCTTAGCACTCGATGATAGAATACAAGTGCCCACTGTGTTCTGGTCATTTTGCCTTATGATTGCTTCTAGAATTATCGTTATCAATGCGACACCGATGCCCAGCTGCTCAAAGAAGACCCCCTACCGTGAACGACGAACGTACACCGATGGTACGTATAGAAAATATGAAGGAGACCATAGCATTTATGAGAGCGGTCCATTAAAATAGTGAAGAAAACAAGGATTATTGTCAATTTTTAAGCTAGAGAATCGATTACGGATATTCTACTCCAAGACTGTTATTAATAAAGCACGTGTATGTGCGAAACTAAAAGCAATCTTAGTAGGTTTCTACTCCATTACTGGAACATATGCAACGACAAGATTTAGAATGAATGTAAAGAAAACCCACGTATTCATCGAATGCTTTAAATCAAATACCAGTTAGAGTACTCGGAGAATTTACGAAAGCACAAGGCCACACGCTTATGAGAATGTGCTGAAATCCGGCATCGAAAACAGTAAAACTCACCTAATCCCTTACGAGATTTCGCTAGCACACTGCGGCCATCCATTGTCACTTTGGAGCGGTAGAGCCTGTCAAACACTTTCAATCACCCAATTCAGCAGCTACGTCGAGCCTCGTCAAACGGACCACACAACGACTGCCCCAATCCCAGGGCACTACTACCAAACACCACTGACTTATAACAACACTTCTATTACCAAAACTCGATCTTCCTTTATAACTGGTATATCTTGTCAGGAACGCTCCCAATCTACTATGTGAATCATAAGCACCGACAAGAAAAAATCGCTTTGTTGAATAATTTAACAGCATCTCATTGCTAATCGCGTCTAGTTGAGGTAGTTTTCCTCAGCAATTTCTCTAACACTTTCCTAAAGTCTAAAATAGTGTTGTATTCTTGCCCCCATTAGTCAGCAGTCCATTTTAAGGTACTGTATAGACCAGATGTACATTCTGTTAATTCTAGGAAGCTCGGTGAAGTCGAATGTGTGGTGCATCCCTTAAGCACTGGATCAAAGGTAAACGCTTTACCCTTTCATCCTCTACCAACCTTTGAATCAGGTGCGTAGGAGAACTGTAAAATTGAGTCAAACTGATAGGAACAGAGACTTCGACGAAATAGTAACTCGATGGTTTCTTTGAAAAATCTGATCGGAATGTAGTCTGTTTTTGTTTTTTGCATGTGTCATCCGTGGAATTGTTCATTTTTCTGCCTTTCCTAACTATACATAAGATTTTTTATTTTTCAACTTTTATCTGGCCCGTTTTCAGGTCTCTTGTGCGGATATCAGCACCCTTCCAACTTTACATGTAGCATCGGTTGCTTCTTGAGTATTTTTATTTTATCAGGAGTATCGTAGAATGCTGACCGAGCAATTCTCCCCAGAGTCCTGAGATAGCCGGGCTGGAGCGTTAGCGTTCCCAATTGTGCGTCGTTTTCTTGTTCAGCAATCGCGAGGTTGTTAAACAGCATACATTTACTTTCCATAGAAAAACACAATACAATACAATACAACAGTAGCCGACGTTTCGGCAATATCGCCTTCTTCAGAGCCGCTTTTTTTTACGTGCCTTCCAATGAGGAAGATTAGAACAGCTGAGTTCCCAATTGCATTGTAGAAAGTGATTTTTTCGCAGACAAGTCCAGTACCAATTTGCCGACCCTGGAGGGATGGAAAGCTTGGTGGGCCATGGGCGCTGATCGATTAAACGTGTGTGTCGCTGTGGCGCCTCCAACTACTGCTCCACACACGCGCTGTAACACATTAAGCATACTAAAACCATGGACGCCATCGTAGGTCTGTTTTTGAGAGGTTTTCACGGTTGCACCCTTCTCTGTAGCACAGTGGACTTCCTCTTGTAATGCGGCTGCATCTTGACTAGCCAATCCTAAAATTTTACTAGTTATTGGGATTTGGATTACAAGCACAAATACAAGAAAATGTGCTGCAACAATTATGACTTAACAGAGACCAATTAAGGCATAAAACTACCAGCAAATGCCAAAAATAGGATGCCTTGAGAAGATCACAGAAATAACTTAAGATTCACTTGCTGTCTCAGATACGACATTTGTTCGCCTCGTCACAGGCGCTTACCTGAAATTTCTTCTGAAGAATATGCTGAGTCGATATCTATAAATTGAGTTCCAACCTACTTGGTTGTGGTTATCATCAATGACTATTACATCCACAACTCTTTTGAATAGGTGCCAATACACAGGTCCAGCATGTGGTCTGGACATAACCACTAAACGAACAGAAAGAGACTCAGAAAAGCCTGCGAGAATGTCAAACATTTCATAAGCGATCGTTGTCTAGACGTTTCCTATTCAGAAAACATTTGAGGGGATGCAATTAGTCATCAAATGAAATGGCCACTGTCTTCGTCAGAACTGCTCAACAACAATTTTTGTTTTCCCGCACACGAAGGAGCTACGCGGAGACTGAAACCGCGCTCCATAAACATTTGTCTTTATTGGAAGTGTGCAAAGTTTAAAAAGGTGGCAGAGAAAACGCAAGCTCATTGTTGCTCCGACAGTTTCATTTTTCGCTTCAGTGCACCGTGTGTTTCACCACAGTGCAGGATATTAGCACGAAATGACAACACTTTATGCCCTCGTGTAGTTGTTTCTTCAGGACGCGGTTCATTAATCATCTAGTGAAATTGTGCAGATGAGCTTCTTAGTGATACCAGGTTGCCACAAAGGCATAATCCTCACTACCATAGCGAATTTAAAATAAGAACGAACGACTGTGGCCAAATGAATTCGATTTTTTCCTTTTTGGCATTTATCGATGGGAGTGCTGCTTGTGGAAAACCGTGTTTCCTTCTTGTCATTCGATAAATCTATGGATGGCGTTTTTTCCCAAAAGTGCATTTTTAACGATGCCGTTTTGTCGATTCTACATTTCCTGGATTGTGAGAAAGTTAAAATTTAATGTCGCTGAAACAAAAACAACATTGCCGAGATCCGTAAAAAAATTAAAACTGTAGAAGGTGGGAAATCCATGCATTCGATGAACTGAGCAATCGCCTTCACACGTCGTTCTCGTTCAACGCTTCGCATACGTTCTACTCACTCACTTGCCTACTTTGATGTGCTTCGGAATAGCAGAGCTCTCAGCACCAAGGCCGACCGTAATGAATATGACGCATTTGAAGAATTTTCTTTTTTTTCTTCAAAATGTCAAATGGATCCCTAATACCTGCGTTGCGGTCACCGAGTACAAAATCTTAATTAAAATCCGCTGCCAAACTCTCAACAACCCTACTGAAAGCAAAAAATCCTCTACTAATTTAAGCATTCCAGTAGGTGCTACCCTCCAAATATCTTCAGGTGTGATTCTTATAGTAATGAACAGTGTGGCAAATATGGCGAATCTTCTGACACGTCCGTTGCTGCTTTCTCTTCTCACCGTAACTACAGTGTTCGGATGTGCAGCAGGACCAGGTATTAAACACAATATTGCTCTCGTCATAAAAACATTTGCAACTTAAAGCATGAATTTATGAACCTCAACCATGTTAATATCTCTAGTATTTGGTTGCCTTAAAGAAAACTCATAGTGCAGAGAACAGTATTTGAAAGAAATATTCTCGTTCCCAGCTCAGCAGTCGTCAAGCCAAATTTTCCAGACATATGGTGCTAATAGCAATGGGATTAAGTAACCCCCGTTTATTTAATTACTTGACAATTTTTTTCCAGTCACGTGCTGGGAAAAAATTCTTTGTTCCTAACTTTTCATCTACTTTTTAAAGAGTTGCGAAATCTTGTTCTATTTATATTTTTTCAATAAAAAGTTTGTTGAATTTAGCCGCAATGAGCACAAGGACCTTCAACGTTACCGGCTTCACAGTGCCGGTGCAGATGGTTTTCTCAATGGCACCTGGTGCAGCTGCTCAGGTCGCCGGTATTGCACCGAACGCAGAGTCAGCCAGAGGATTTGTGACGCGCATTGTAATGCAAGCAGTCAGTTCTCATTTCTTCGACAGTTCTGAAAAAGCTTCGACTTTTAAAGGATTCGTTGGAACACTATTTTTCGAACGATTTGTGTGGTTTTAAATAATTTAATTGGAAAGCTCCATTTAAAGTTTCCCAGTTAGTGAACACTCTGTCTTTCAGGTGTTTGATGTTCTCGAACGACAGGGTCGTGCAGCAGGCCTTCCTGATCCTGTAATACAAATCATTTTAAGTCAACTCACTGTCAACATCATGTACCAACCACAAGGATGCACCACAGTTTCTGTGAACCCTGCGCCGGATACACAGAGTAAGTTTCTAACTTCTAAATCCATTCGAAAATGTTTGCATAAAACTAGCCAAAATTGAAAAAAGCCTATTCTTTTTTAATACGGCCATGAAACGTGCCTTTTAAAGATAAGTATGGAAACAGAACGAATGTGATCAAAGGAGATAAGGAGCTTCTAATACCATTAACGTTCGCAGCCGAATTACCATTCCGTTCCGATTGTGAACTATCCTTATTCACTACGACTATCACCACTGTGTTACCATTATTGCTGTTATTATCACTGGTTTTTCCTCTCTGCACACGCACATCTCCTCTTAAAAAAGAGCATAAGGGCAGTTGATGACAGAACCAACCCAAAAACAGTTGCAGTAATTGACAACAGTATAATAGCAATCTTTTCTGACAAAAATGCCCTTTCTGAGATTTGGAAACCCGCGTCTACGGAGAAAAACCAGGCAAATCTAGTACCTCTTTTTTTCTAAGAGGAATTATGGCGGGTGCTACGACGAGCTAATCACCCTTCTTGGTGTTTCAACTACCTTTTTAAATAACTTTCTGCGTGTTTTGCTAATTAAATTAAGTGTCCTAAAAAAGGAGTTTGTAGGAACACAGAAGCAAAGAGAAGCTGCACCCATCTGACAGAAAAAATCTTTCCAGTTATTCTAATGAGGATGGCCTGTAGAGCAGTTGGTAGACGCGCCCTTTAACACACAAAGGATCTATTCCGCACCCTGATTCACCAAGCTTTCTTTTCAACAGAGGTCATATCACACCTGTCTTAGAGGAAAGCAGCACTGACTCGACGCATCCGTAGGCCACCACTAATCACTGTAAAGGCCAGATACGCATTCAATCGCCTCTAACGATCCTTAATGAAGTCGAATGGATGTCATATCCCTCAGTGATTGATCAACGCCAAGAGCTCAATGCTTTTATAGCTTTATTCTGATAAAAGCACAAGATCCATTATTTTAAAAAAATTGTAACGAATGGTTAAGTTAAAAAATACTTGAAAAACGATTATCCTTGAAATGATTTCACTGAATAACTACAGTGTTTCTGTACCATTTACTCCATATTAAAGCAACGTAGTTGAAAAATGCACAGAATTAAAGGAAAAAGCCGATTTTACACGCAGTCAAAACAAACGTTTGAATAAAGGAGCTTGTTCCAGTCATGCCCATGGGCATGATGCCGGCCTGCGTCATCATCGGCAACACCGTAACTGCAATCTGTACAATGAATTGTATGACAGGCATGGCCGCGAATGTAATGCCTGTTTCCGCCTCAGCCATGACAATTTCAGGAACTCTCACGACCACAAACGTGATCATGGCGAATTGGTCGAGAGAGATGTGGCAAGGAGTGGTGAACAGAGTGATTCGAGCCTTGCAATCAGGTCCTTTTGGAACGAACTTCTTCTCGGCAGTTGCCACAGTCCAATGAAGTGAGAAGTCCTCCAAGAGCTCTTCATGATGGACAATCAATCTTTATGGTATTTTATACCGTTGCCTTGTGGGAACAATAAACTTGTCAACCACAAAATTGCTCAACAGTTAAGGAAACGTAAAAAATTGCAAAATGTACTAGATTAAAGAAATTTAGGGCACCTCTAATTAACCGATTGAAAGTCTCCTGTGTACAAAATGCGTGTTAGGGGATTTAGGTGTTTATAACTGAAAATATTTCCCAGTACTGGGTGAGAAAACAAATTAAGGTGTGTATTACTATATTATTATTATTATTATTATTATTATTATTATTATTATTATTATTATTATTATTATTATCATTATTGTATCATTGGTGTGGAAGGACGGAAAGAATAAAGGATCCATAACAAGCAGTGTAACGATATTTGCTGGTGAAGGAAAATGTGGGGCTTGGAGAAATGGCAATATTACGAAACGATGCGTTTAACAACAATAAGTTCTTATTTAACTCGCCTTTTATGCCCTACAAGGCAACACAGCTATAAAGTGGCTTCTGAAGAGGGCTGGACAAGAAATGTCTGCTTGGGCTGTTTGGGCTATTATCCAGTATCTCTTAATAACTCAAAAGACCGACTTTCTATAAACTTCGAGATGGATAATCGAAATATATATTTATATGTTTTTGTAAACTGATCGCACGGATCTCACTCATGCTAGTGGTCTCGCGCAGGTTAGTCGCAAGGCAATGTTGCGCGTCCTGAGGTGGAGGAGAGGGGTTAATGACGGTTTAAAAGCGACCTTAGCTTCCCTGACAAGGCGTGGATCCACTGGTTGGACCTCCTCTTTCTGCTGGGCGATTCCTCACATGCTTTCTGTATTTACGAGGCGTATTCATGCATGTGTGCATAGGTATATTATTGGTTACAGGGATTGCTCCGAGTCAATACAGCCAAAAGCCTGCAATCAATTGACAGTGAATTATATGGGAGGGCGGTTAAGAGTCACTTCCAACAAATAAGCTCCATGATCACACTGGCAGAGAATGGCCAACTACCCGTCATTATACCCAGCCACCACGTTCAGAGTCCAGCAAGCAATAGGGGGTATTAAAAAGCTAAACACAGCAACGAGCCTTATTACTAAGCCGGCGAAGGAGCCCCGATTCGGCAGCGTTAGGTAGGAAGAGTACAGAAAGGCTGCTAAAACTTCAAAGCCATTCTGAGCTGCTTAAATTGCAAAGGACCAAGGTGTTAATCTGTTGCTACAGTGCGCACACACTTGCATCCAGCCCCTCGAGAGAAGATTTGATGATGCATGCAAGAAGGATAAGGTGTGACGTCATCGACCTGGCCAAGCCGAGGCGACGCCACCTTTTCAACGCCTTCTATGACACCGGAGAAAAAATGTTCCTCGGAACACGCGACAGTAGAGAAGTCGCCGTTCTCGTCAACACGAATTTGCCCGTGAACATTGATTCATTCGAATAGCTAACAACCTGAATCGGACTTCTACGACTGAAAAAACATAGATCAATACGTTCTTTGACAATTTTCGTCGTTTACGCGCCAACATCAAACTATGACGAAGAAGAAGCCCTAACGTTCTACTAGGGCTTGGTTCTATGAACTTGGAATACGAGGTTCTACAGAGAAGACTATACATTTTTCAAGGTCATCGGAGATTTTAAAGTTATGATTGGACCAACGAGAACGCTTAAAGAACATCGCATTGAAACCAATGAACTAGAGTGGAACGAATAGGGTTAGCGGCAGCCTCAGTTCGTCATGACGACCAAGACCTTCCATGGCAACTTCCAATTCCAGAATCCCCACAGTCAACGCTGGACGTGGGAGACTGCCAGTGGAGAGTACCATAACATAAACGACATAATATAAAGTGGAAGCTTTTGCTTCAGTGATTTCGCTATTTTCCCAAAATTTTACACGACATCAGACCATCGTCACCTCTGTGCACTATTTCATATCTCGCAGAAAGGCGAAAAAGCCGCTGAAATCAAAAACCGAAGTCCCAGAGCCACCATAAACTGGGCCTTATTCAGCTTACTAGTAGGCTGTTAAAAAGAAGCCGTTCTCGATAATATCCACAAAAAACACGATCGTTCAATATCTTCAAGTTGACGCAATGAAAGTTTTGAGTTCAAAGGTTATCAAGAGACTTTTACTTCCCTATACGCTCGAACCGATATGCCAGACTGGAATCGCACGAGCTGAAGGCAACAGCGAACTAACGTCCGAACTTGCAAAAACTATTCAGACATGCGATAAAAAAGACCTTAAAGAGAGAAAAGCACCAATTATGGAAGAAGCTGCAAAGACGGAGAAGGCCATTTGTAAGGCCCAACGAAGCTTCGTCAATTAGAAAATCAAGATGATTGCACTCTGACGCCCAGACGGAACAGTTAAAGCCTCCAGAAAGGCAATGGAGAAAATCATTCACGGATAGTACTCAGATCTCTTCAATAGCCACGTCCTTTCTCCTTCACACGAAAGAAAGGGGGATGGATATGCTGTGCCACTGGTTCTCCTTTACCAAATCCCACATGCTATTTCGTGGGTGAAAAACACAATACCACCACGTACGGACAGCACAACATCTGAACACTTGAAGAAGCTTCCGCCAGTCCTCCTAAACACACTGGCTGGGCTCATCACACGTTACCTGTCTGAGTGCAAGGTCTCCACTCAATGGAAGACCAGCAAGACAATGCTATTCTTCAGGAAGGGTGACCAACACGATATCGGCAACTGCCAGATTGACAGAACATTGTACGAAGGACAGCCATGTAAGCAGGCAGGGTTTCGGAAAGAAATCAGTACGATGGACTACTTCCACACGATAACAAAACACGTTGAAGTATCGCGAGAGTACAAAAGACCCCTCTGTCTCACTTTCATTCATTTAAAGCAGGGCCTTTGGCTCAATTGAGATAGAAGCAGTCATGGAAGCCCTTGTTGGTCAAAGAGTCCCTACTCAATACATAAAGATTCTTCATGAGCTGTACAAAAATTTCACAAACAAGATATCACCATTCTACAACGATATTAACATCGACGTCAAAAGAGGAGTTAGGCAAGGCGAAACCATCTCGCCAAAATTATTTCACCGCCTCACTCCAGAACGTCATGCGAACATTGTAATAGGATAATATGGGAGTGAAAATAGATGATCAGGAGTTACACCATCTTCGTTTTGCTGATGACATTGTTCTTAGAACACCAAACATTAGCCAAGCAGAACGAATGCTTGCCGACTTTGATAAGGCTTTTGGAAAGATTGGTCTTCGATCAAACCTCACAAAAAAGATGTTCACGAGAAACGAATTGGTTACGGTATATCCCAATCATGCTCAACGGAATGAATATCTTTGAATAGTCCAGCTACGCCTATATAGGGCGGGAAATCATCATCATGAACGACTTAGCCCCAGAAGTGAGCAGGAGGAAGCGAGCAGCTTGGAAAAATTTTCAACAGCATCGAGGTTGTAGTGAAGTGAACAAGGAATACACAACTCTGTGCCTACATTTTCTACTCAACGAATCGTTCTACTTTAACGTATGTGTCAGGAACGTGGTCGTTACGTAAGCAGGATGAAAGACCACCCAAGATTATTGAACGCTCAGTCGAAAGGACGTTGCCTGGAGAATCGCGTGTAACACAAGTGAAGGAAGGGATCCGAAGCTCCAACCTACGTGAACAATCGAAAATCGTAGATGCCATTATGTAGGCCAAACAGTCAAAGATAAGGTGAGCGCCGACACGTTGTGCGTATGAACGACATCCGATGGAGAGAAGCCGTTAGTGACTGGATTCCTCGAGCTATCAAACGTGCAAAAGGAAGTGATGTGATTTGCGCGGTTATCAAGCCCACTTCTTCTCGTTGAAAAGCAGTAGGAAGGTTTGAAAACCGATTCAAAGAATCTGTATGGAGACGTCCAGCAAATCATCAAAATAGCTCTAATTCGTGTTCACTATCTTACACAGTCAGATCGCACTTTCCTACTATTTCCTCATTCTTTTTTTTTGCTTCAGTGCTTGGCCACTTCCTTTCTCACTAAGTAGTGCTCAGTCGCAGCATCACTCAATTTTGAGCAATCAATAGGTTTTACAATATTTTGTAGAAACTACACAATCCTTAAGCGTGAACTTACCCTATTACTTACCGTCTTTACTGATATCACGAATTCTTCTAGTCGTTTGATGCTGTCTCTTAGATCAAACCGGTCCCTTAAAGGGATTCTCCGTGAGTAAATAACTGTGAAAGCATAGTACAAGAGACTAGAAGATCCTTCAATAGTTGGTGTCATCCAAGTTGGTGTCAAGAGTTATAAATAACGAAACGCGTGTTTTTACATTGTTTTGCTAAGTCGAAGTTGGTACGAAACCTCTATTCGACCAACGTCCAGACGTCTTCGCCTTCCTCAGAGTCGGTGATCAGAGTTGACGTCCACAGTTTTTCGCACTCTCGATTTGGTATCTCGTCATCGCACTGAGTCGGATGTTGATTTAAATGGGACTTCACTGAAGCAGATCCGACTCGACACCACATAAGGGCTCTGAAAACCAGTTGACACCGGTTTGAAACATCGGCACTGAGGAAGATGAAGACGTTGAAACCTTAGCCGAATTGAATTTTCATAACAATCTAATCTTAGCAGCCTATCAATAAATAAGGCACATTGATCAATCCTACCGAAGTTAAGTGGAAGCCAATTTACGATGACATTAACCAAACTATTTCAAGCACTGAAATGAAGCACTGAAGAGAAGCTTTGAGATGATGTATAGATAAAAGCGCCATTAAGCAGAAAAGCATTGCATAACTTTAAAAATAATAAAGCTGCACTGCCGAAAGCCCACAACTTTCTATGACGCATTAAATTGAACGGGAATACAGTTGGTCTGTTGCTTTCAGCAATAGCAGAATAAAACGCACGAAATTAAACGAGGAAGCGTATAAGAGCTGAGATAGCGGCGTTCCATGTCTTATTTATTGTTTAACATCTAGGTGCACTTTTATACAGATACACTAGAACTGCCGTTCCGCCATTGTATTCTTTTCGCAAATGTTACAAGAGATGAGGCATATGGCATTTGAACTGGCACAGTCACCACCTCTTGCCACAAGGACAAATTATGCAACTCTGTGCCTCAAATTGACGGTCATGTAGGCGGTTGCGAACTAACTGACGACGAAAAATACTCGATGGTATTTCAATTATCGCTACCGATTCCCCTAAATCTGCCCTTCTTTAGCACCGCTTTATAGATAGACCCACTCATCTCTAATAAAGGGCAACATAAAAGGGATTTTGTTTCATCCAAATCGTTCGTTTTACGGCGTAGCTCTCTTTCTGAACTTATCTCGTGGGGTTACTATTTCGTAGCAATTGATTTGCTATTTGCCGAGGCAAGTCGTGCGATTCTTCCTTTAGTTCCTTACTTGTACACACAAAGGTGGCTGTTCCAAACATGTTTCTCACAAGCGCCCTCTTTGTGTGTGAAGGGTGGGAAGAAAGGAAATGAACGAGGATGTTTTTGTTACTTGGTTTCCGGTACCACTCTGTCATATAACCGCAACTTGATAAGTGGGTTTCAATCCCGATGCAATATCCACTAAAAAACGCTATCTTCTACCCTTAATTGGTTCTTTGTCTCTGTAGATTTGTAACACTTTCACTCAAAAAAAGCGAAATACGTCAAATGAGGAGAAAATCAACTTGAACAATCTGAACAAGACGTTGTTGGTGATACTCTAAAGTTGTTAATGGTAATTTATGATAATCCTCTCAACGGTTCACCGCCTCATCGGGGCTGAAAAATGTTTCTGAGTGTGGGGCTGCGATGTACCATGAGAAATTCCGACCCTCCGGCAGGATGCCCCAAACTGAGAGGAAGTCTGATGTTTCCAACAGGTAGCTTAACTAAGCGGAAACCGATACGAGGATCCGCCACCGTCCCGGTATCAAAGTCGTATGGTGGTAAATCTCCCTCTGGTCCACAGGGGCTGCGACTGTCCGTAGTGGTAAAGACCTCAAGCAGACTTTGGCCAGGCTGACCTCGGAATTCCAGATATCAACAATAGCTTAACCAGCAGATCTTCGAAAAATGGAGATTGTGCTGGGCCCGTGCAACGGATGAGGATGGACCATTCAAGTTTCAATTATCATGCAATTGCTGATAATAACAAGGCGAGGATGACAAAGTCATTTTGTTTAAAAAAAATTGGCAAATAAATTAAAAAATAGGAAATGTATCTTCCTAGGAAACTAGGTGAAACAAAAGCAAAATGAAGGACCCGCATGGTGTGGTGGTGAACGTGTTAGCCCTCTGAAAGGGTAATAACGCGTTTGATGCAGACCGCAGACATCTGTGGTCTGGAGTTCTGCAAGTATCTCAGTTTTATGGTGATGACTTTATTTATTTTGGTTTACACGAGCCGCTATCGCATTCACAATGCAGATCTCAGTATTTCCCATATCCGATTTGTTTCTGTCGCAATCATTGCACATAAAAGCCTTCGAAAATTTCGTATGTGTATTTAGCCACTGACTGAGGATTTTTCTTTCGTCATAAAACCTGTTTATTGTAGGCTGAATCCATTCTTCTTGCAATTCTCGGGGTAGCCGGCCCGGCTATGGCGTTCACATGTGAATGGAACCAGAGCGTTGTGAAGGGGGCTGAACCAGAAACTTGTTTTCTGATTCGATGGACTGCATCAACAACCTACCTATAGGATAGCAATAATGGTGATGAATAATGATAATCACCAGAAGAGTAACAACATTAATTTAAAGATTGAGTTGACACACTTGTCTTAAAATAACTTGCCGAAAGCTGTGAAGTTAACGTAACAGAAAACATCTTTCATCGCATTTGTGTATTTCCCATATTATTTTTTGAAATGGTACGATTAAGGATTTATGGCAGCACTCAAAGCAGTAGCGCTCTTTTAGTTTCCGCTAGTATCGAAAGGGATTTTTCGAATAGATGCTAAAAGTGAAAACTAATTATTTGCTGCCCCTGAGTTAACAGAAACAGAGTCGCATCGCAGGGGGTTGGTATGTGTTGCTGACGGTGAGTTGACCCAATACGACTTGGATTATAGGATCGGAGAGACCGGCTGCACGACCCTGTTGTTCGAGAACATCAAACACCTAGAAAACACAGTTTTCACTGACAGTTTGAATTTACGTTGAACTTCTCAATTAAAATAACTAAAGCCATTCGAACCGTGTCGCCATCAAAATGCCGGCGAATTTTTGAAAATTGACGCTCTTATTGAGAGCATCGGAAAAACTCAAACTCACTGCTTGCATTACAATACGCGTAACAAATCCTCTAGCTACCTCTGCTGTCAGTGCAATACCGAGGGACCTGAGCAGCTGCACTTTGGGCCATAGAAAAAACCATCTGCACTGGCAAAGTGAAGCCCATAACACTGAACGTCCTTTGAGCTCATTGCGGCTAAATCTCGCAGTTTTTTGCCGAATAAATGCAAGCTGAATGTTAACATCACAATATTACGAATGTGTAAATAAAAGTTTTCCAATTTTTCAAAATTTATTTCCTATAACCTATCCTTCTCATCCACTGCGTGCATGCAAGCACTTCTTGCGTTCGATTCGCCCCCATCGCACTCATCATCCACGAAAACCTAAGTTTGCCTCGCTCATTTCGGGCATTCGGCTGTTCTTTGAGGACTTTCCTCTCGTTATGAATGTCGTTGAACGATGGTCGATTCGATCCCTCCCTGGAATCTTAGCTGGCCGAGCCACTGAGTTTTTCGTATTGTAAACAGTGGTCTATGCCCAGACAAGCCCCTGTACGAATTTCGTGTCCGCTGAGGAATGAGAGACTTCGTGAAACCGAGACGACATCGAACCAACGCCGACCTCGTAAAAAGTTGCAGTGAGAAAGAAGAATTGAAATAGTTCCAAATACAGGGACACTGCGTTGATTGCGGCCATTTTATCACTTAACATCATTTACTGATAATATAATCGTAAAAAATCGTTTAAGGGCTGTGGGTGGAAGTTGGCACTAACGAACCTTTTTCAAACAAATATGCACAAAAATTGATAAATAGTTGACTAAATGGCGGTGCCTAAATTTTTGCCATTTAATTCTCATATTGATCTGTATCACGCGTCGGCCCGCTGATCGCCGAGTGACTCGAGTGGGTGCGGGTAGATTATCCACTTTTACCTGTCGCGTGCAAGAGCATCCCGTGTTGTTTTGCTCGATCTAGATCTAGATCGAGATCTAGGGATTCGTTGAGCATCATACATTTTTCTAGACTTTTAGTGAAGAACTGCAGCCATCGGGTCGTTCTGCAATACATCCGACGTTCCGAGGAATCCAGTCACTAATGGCCGTGGTCCATCCGTTGTCGTTCATGCGTATTACGTGTTCGGCCTTTATATTTTCAACGGTTTGGTTTATAGAACGGTATTTTTGATTTCTGACCGTTGAATCAGATAAAAGCTTTGGCTCTTTTCTCTCGCTTGCTTGACGAGAGGTGCTCGTAGCATCGTCGTTTCGCGTACGCGTTCAATAACGCCGAGTGATTATCTCCCATCATGCTTACGCAGCGACCAGGTTTCTGATCCATACGTTAAGGTAAGAAGTATAACGTAGACGAAAAGGTGGGCACGGAATCGGGTGTTCTTTGTTCTCTTCACTACATCTTCGGTGCTCTTAAAAACTTTAAAAATCCGCTCGTTTCTTTCTGCTTGACTTAAAAACTGCTCACCGTGCTGCTGCTCATGCGACCATCCAAATGTTGTCTCCGTGGGATAATGAGTGCGACCTAACCAGGTTAAAAAATCACCTTGAAAAAAGGCGTCTTGTTACGTATGATGGTGAGGCACTCGTCTTTCCAGTTCAGCTTTTTTACTTATGAAATTTATCCATACGTTAGAATAGTCTTGCACGTCGATGTTTTTTATTCCTGAATAAGCATCTTGACAGTGACTTAAAAACCATCATCGTTGAAAAATTCGGACCCTGTTTGTCCTTAGGGCACGTCGAGTTTTAATTTTTCCTAAATAAATGTCACTTTATACGGGCACAAAGTGCCCTACCGTT
This sequence comes from Angiostrongylus vasorum, assembly GCA_018806985.1. Classification (NCBI taxonomy): domain Eukaryota; kingdom Metazoa; phylum Nematoda; class Chromadorea; order Rhabditida; family Metastrongylidae; genus Angiostrongylus; species Angiostrongylus vasorum. The sequence continues at coordinate 55,855 of JADANN010000175.1, forward strand.
TTCCCAATATATTCCTTACCTCATGCCTCAGTGGTTAGAGACACTCTGCAATACACGTGGGATAGATCCCGTGTCCCAGGCACACTGAGCCATCAGTTGGAAAGTTGGCACCGGTTTATGCGAGGACATCAGCAATGACTCGATAGATCGGTAGGCTGACGTCAATGTATAGGCCAGATCGTCCCAATCATCTCTAGCGGCGCTCAATAAAGCTGAATGACTAGCGTATTTCTCAATGATAGATCAACCCCGAGCGCTTTACCTTTTGACCTTGTAAGAAAAGTAGATAGAACACGATTTTGTTTAGGGTTGGAACATTATTTTGCATAATAAAACTGTATTCGGAAGTTTAAAGAAGGTGGTTTGCTTACAGTTTGGTTTTCTCGGCGTAAATTTTATGTACTCTGACTGCCTACTTACTCTTTCGGAGCACTTTTCCATCTTTCTTTGGGTGGAATAGACGATGGAAACCTTTCTATTTTGAATCCTATTGCTAGTCTTATGATATTCGACAATCAGAAGTGATATGTAAAATAAAAACGACGTATGTGAAAGGGGTCACTTGAAGGTAATTCAGTGAAAGTGCTAATTTCTCATATGCTACAGGTTAAATTGGGTTTCGGCCATATTATTTTCGCTGCAATGGCATTAAATTTTAGCTTTCCCACAATTAAAGAAATGCAGAATTGAAAGAAAACAGTGTCGAAAAAGATGCACTTTTAAGAAGAAATCCATCCATAGATATATCGAATGACAACAAGGAAGCACAAAAGTGGAATGACAAAAAGCAGACAGAACTTGCGGTTTGCAACATTCTTAGCAGAACAATCCTTAGCGGTAAAAATCGCAATCATTCAGCTATAGTCGATTTCTCTTTTCAATGCTCTATAAGTGTGAGAGCTTTGCCTCTGACGGCAAGAGGGCTCGGTGGCCCAAGGAAGCTCGTATGAAGAATTTCACTAAAGGATTTGAGGAGCGCATCATGAAAGAAAACAATTTCGTTAGAGCATAACGTGTTGTCGGATCGCTTTTGTATCCCGAGCTTTAGACAGCGCCTCCACTGAATAAAGGAAGGAAACTGGGCGTGGTCTAGGATTGGTATCGTAACGACACTTAAAATGTGGCTTCCTTGGCCACCTTTTCAAAATGGTTCCGAGTTTCTAATTTATAAAAAAGACAAGTGGTTTTGGAGTGCTGTTTCAACCTCTCAATTTCTTCTTTGCCATGTAGGAAAAAGTAAAATTTGTTACTGGTTTGAACAGAGACAACCATTTTATTTGACCCATGGCTGTAATAGAGGGCGCCTGTAGCGCAGTGATCGGAGCGCCCTGCAATACACTTGGGATCCATTCCAGCACCCTAGGCCCATCAAGCCTTCCATTTCTTCGGGTTCGGCAAATTGTCGCCGGTCTTATCTGGAAGGGCAGCAGTACTGGCTCGGTATATCGGTAGGCCACCATGAATCAGTGTGAAGGCCAGATATGCATTCAGTAACCTCCAATGATGCTTAGTGAAATCGAAATGCATGGCAGATCCTTTAAGGATTGGTCAACGCCAAGAGCTTTATCCTTTTTGTCTTTTATAACTGCATTCATTTCGGTGTTTTTTTTTAGCTAAGAAACCTTTTGAGAATGGATGCTTATCAAATGGAAGAAGTTCCCGCACCTTTTCAGAAATCCGTTTCTCCACATTTAGTGAATGTGTTTTCGGAATTATTGTTTAATTGCTATGAGGTACTTAAAAGAAGTGTTGCAAAAAAAAACCACAGGAGCAGATGGCGAAGTGCTAATGATGCCGATTATCACGATCACAGTGCTGCACGACATGGCACGGGCTCACCACGTCTCCTCCCCACCCGGAGTCATACATTTGACAACAGGATTGTCTGGGAACACTTGCAACACGTTATTCTTTGCACTCCAAGTGATAATGCTGTACCGTTTCCATTCCAGTAGTCTGGTGAGAATCTGCTCGAACACCCAGTTGGCGACATTCATAAAAGAAATGACAGTCTTAGAGTAATCACAATGTTTACCGTTTTATTTACTGCCTACTATTTTTAATGGCCGGGTACAATGCGAAATATAACTACAACGATGCTGAGATATTTGCAAAGCTCCGGACCGCAGGTGCCTGCGGTGGGGAGCGAAAACGCTTTTGTCCTTTCCGGGGATTAACGCGTTCGCCACCACACCATGCGTGTCCCTTCGTTTCGCCTGTCTCTCAGCTAGTTCTGTCGATTAGCGCTATCAGCAATCACACGTCAACGGGGTTGATCAAGGGAGCTTAAAACGGCAACGAACCCAGTTAAGCTGAGGCCGTAATCGAAATCACAATGTTGACTTTTCTATTTACTGCCTTTTATAGTTCTTATGGTAGGGTATTACGTGTGAAACAACCGCAATGATGCTGAGGCATCCGCAAAACTCCGGAGCGCAGGTGTCCGCGGTGAAGAACGAACGCGCTATTACTCTTTCCGAGGTTAACGCATTCACCACCATACCATGCGGGTCCTTCACTAGACCGATAGACACTAAATTAAAAGTTCTATTATTGTATACCAACATTCACTTAACCTCTGTATAAATGATCAATGTACATTGTTTCGTTTACAAGCCAGCACGAGGTTGTTACCAATATTTATTGGGCTACGGTTTCGACATCTACGTTTTTCTCAGAACCGATTATCAGAGGTTAATTCCGCAGTGTTCGTCTTCTCAGCGTGGCGTCTTCGTTGCGCATCGAGCCGGATCTTCTTTCCGGGAAAATCTCTCGAATAAGTCATACTCACTTGGAGATGGTCCTATGTAAAGAAGTTTTCGCACAGATAGTCGTGATTGGTTGCTAGTAACTTGTTTTTTTTCAACTGATTTCATTGAGAGATATTCCACTACCTCCCAACCGTTTCCGGCCTCATCGTGGCTGGGAGGTGTTCCTGGATGTCGGAGTGCGATGTACAGTGGGGAGATTCGTCCCCACGACAGGGTCTCCCAAGCTGAGAAGGAGTTCGGCGTTTCCATCAGGATGCCTAGTTAGGGGTAAACCATTACCAGGATCGGCCACCGTCCTCGTATCAATCTCGCATGGTGGCAAACCTCCCTCCGATCCACAAGGGCTGCAACTGCCCGTGGTGGTGAAGACTTGGGGCAGACTTTTGGGCCAAGCCGACCTCGGGATTCCAGGGAACCATAATGGCTTAACCAGCAAATCTCCGAAAAAAGTGTGAATATGCTGGGACCCGCAGAACCAGTGAGGACGGGCCGTTCAAGTATCAAGTATCAAGTAAGTGAGATACTCCACTGAAGATGGTCAGGCTCGATACGCGACGAAGACGCCACATCGAGAACAAAATCTCTGGACATCGACTCCGCTCATTGGATCTGAGGAAGAAGAAGACGTCGAAATTTTAGCCGAATAAATATTTGGTAACAACTTCGTGCCAGCTTATCAATGAAACAATTTATATTAAAAAGTTATACATTGTGATTTCGAATTCAGCCTTAGCTTAACTGGTTTCAACGCCGATTTATGTTTCCCAGATCACTTATACCGACGGGTGATTGCTCGTTGGTACCCAATGTTTATGAATACCCTCCGAAAGTTCTTTGAAGGCCACAGTAAAAAAAAAGAACTTTGAGAGTGAGAAGTACTTATGAAGAGCAGAATTACTAAAGCGGAAACAAAATGCTAGAACGGACTTTTAGCAAAGTTATATGGCTGACATCATGACACCAGGAATAAAAAAATTTGCACAGGACAACCGAAACACAGTTCTGTTCGGGTTTCTGTTTCAGCCTTGTCTCGTTATATTTTGTCAGCCGATAGTATGAGACTCTTTTCCAGCTAAAGTATAGTGTTTTTTGTCTTATCTTATTTTGTAGACGTCTAATTTTTATTCAAATAACTACTGGTAAACGGGATATTCTTTATGTAGTGCACTTTATTGCAGTTTTTCGCGCTCCCTTGACTATTGAACACTTTCTGGTTAACCAGTTTATTGATTTCACATGGTAACGGTTTAAAATTTAATATAAATGGATGATCCATTCCAAGCTGATCTCGATCGGTTTCTCTTTTCATGAGACCGTGGCAACTGTCGAGACGAAAGTTCGCGGCAAACGGTCCCGGCGCCAGCATTCGAACCACTCTGTTCACCACGCCTTGCCACATCTCTCTAGTCCAATTTTTTCCTTGTAAAACACAGTTGTGCAGAAATTGGAATTCAAACCGTGAGAGTTCATGAAATTGTCAGGGCCGTGGCGGGAAAAGGCTGGAAATTATCGGCAGTGTTTAACATGCAGTTTCCTCCACTGCAGATTGCAGTCACTGTATTGCTGATGATGACGCAGGTATTCATATTCATCGCGCCCATTACTAATTACTACAAAGACAAAACTCGTTTTTTTTAAAATGTATAGTTTGTGTCCATTTAAAAACCGTTCAAAAAATAACTGTTTTCCGTCTCTATGTTTCGCCATTTTTACTGTTTGTATTATTCCACAATGAAACTACAAAGGTCTTTACTATAATTATAGCATGACCCGTCATGACATCTACTGTGCGTATCCCCCGCACTTCTTCTATTGGATCTGCTTCTCTCGCAATCACCGTTCGCGAAGGTCGTCGAATGTTTCTCATGTTGCAAACCAAAGAAGCGACCTTTATCTTAACCTAGTCATTCACCAATAATTCGTTGTTTTATTAACGAATAGACACGATGTCTTTTATCACACTATTTCTTACTCAATAGCTGACCTTTCAGCTGGATCGTTTTTCAGAGGCCAGAAAAATTCAAAATGACAAGCACCCTGCTCAGCCAGACAGTTTCACAACCTCAGCCGATAGAATCTAGTGCATAGTTTTTATCCCCGCAATGAAAAACCTCTTTTGAACACTAACCGCTCACAAAACAGTGAGTAGCCTGAAACCAAGCGAAACGACTTATTTTTATGATTTACTAAACCTACTCTCACTTAACCACAATGTTAATGATCAATATTTATATTGTTTAGCATAACGAAACTTCTGATAA
>JADANN010000176.1:0-54243 GCA_018806985.1 Angiostrongylus vasorum
AAGACCACACCGCTAACTAATTGTAGAGATAATTCATTGATTTGGGCTCTGATGTGAACGCATAGCATGCATTCTAGCTTTGGAAATTAACAACACCGATGTCAAAGGAGATGATACAATTCCATCAAGGAGGATCACTCGTCGCCCGTCATCCTTTATAGTCGACTGGCGCAAGCGGTACCATTGAATGTCCTTCTTTTCAATGTCGCATTCAAAAGTATCTCAGTGGAATCTTAGTGCCTATTCTTTTTTATGTCATTGTGAGCTGTGAAATATAACCACAGTGATGCTGAGGTATTTGCAAAACCTGCGGTCCAGAGTTTTGCAAATATCTCAGCATCATTTTAGTTACATTGCAGTGGATTCAGTTCGCACTAGGAACACATTGAGCTTCACATCTTTCTTCTAGGATTTTCACTACGAACTCTGGCTCTTGGGTAGGTCGCTTTCCTGATGTGCAGTTAATATCTGGAGGGAATCCACTCAACAGCTTTTTGTCTATCTGTTGTAGTTCAAACACACACACACACTACGTGTCCCGCTCACTTTATTTTCGACACATTGGCATATATAAAGGTGTCTTTTACTTTTTGAGCACACTGATGTAAGTTGAAAGCTCGGTTCCCTTCCCTTAGTTTCCTGCAACGGGATAATTTTCAGCATAATCCTTTATGCGTGTTAGATAACACTGAGTGGTCTACCATTCTGCTTACGTGGTTAACAGATTTCTAATGCACATGTTAAGGCAGTTGCAACAGCACTTTTGTGGAGTCGAAAGTGGTTTGGAGTCGCAGAGTCGGTTACTATTTGTTCTCCTTTACTATATTCACGCTGCTTTTGAATGCTTCCCACCCGCTCACTTCATACTGCTCAACTTTGTTTCATCATGATGAATTCCTCACCTTGATAGACCCAGCTGAAATATACGGAGTTATTCAATCTGTTGAGCATGAATGAGGCATGATAAACGAATTCGTTCTCAATGAACACAGTTTTTTGTTAAATTTAGCCGAAGACCAGTCATTCCACAAGCGTTACCAAAGTCGTCAAGCATGCACTTCGCCTTCAGTGCTGCTTGGTGTTACAATAACGATGACAACACCAAAGCGAAGGTGCAATAATTGCCGAGCGTCGAGTTTTACTCCCTGTATAGGATATCATGAACTAAATGTAAAAAGGATAAATAGAGGATAAAGCTGTCGGCGTTGATCAATCTCTGAGCAGATACGCCGTGCATTCGACATCATTAAGCATCGTCAGAGGCTATTGAATGCAATGATCCGAGGTGGCATACCGTTGCATCAAGCCAGTGCTGCTATCCTCCCAGACAAATCTGGCATCAACTTTGCCGACCCCGGAGGGATGGAAGCTTGGTGAGCCTTGAGAGCGGGAATTGATTCCACGTGTGTGTTGCAGGGCGCCTCCGACCACTGCGCCACGAGCAAAATGTATCCACACTCATGAATCAAAGGAACTGATTTCTGATGTCAACGGTCAATATACAAGTGAGATTAATGTGTTTTATGAATAGCGAAATCGCTGTTTTTACGCGCGCTACTGATAATCTGCTTTTATGAATAGCGAAATCGCTATTTTTTCGCGCGCTATTAACACTATAGTGTTACCTTTTATTTTTTTACCTACTACAATTTTCACGGCAGGGTACTAAGCGAAACAGAACCATAACATTGCTGAGATATTTGCAAAACTCTGGACAGCAGGTGTCTATGGTGCGGAACGAACACGCTATTGTCCTTTCCGGGGGAGTAACGTGTTAACCGGAAAGGTGAAACGAAGGACCCGCATGGTGTGGTGGTCATGAGTTTTGCAAATACCTCGGCAACGTTGTGACTGTAGCGTACGTTCATATGTCGGCTAATATTATGCACTACGTAATGCCCTTTTGTGTAATTGAGTGCTAAATGACAATTATTTTCGGTCCTGACTAGTCAAATACTGCTACAAATTAGTTTATAGTCCCAGTGAATCGCAATCCCCTCATATCTGTGATGGCGCTTGTGTCTTTTTTATTCTTTGCGCTTTTCTTCACTATTTGTCTTTCATAATTTCTTTCTTCGTAACTCATAATGCAGCTTTTTTTGCTTTTTCGTTCGTATGAACAGAGCATGGTGATTTAAAAATTTTAAGGGATAGTTCTGCAACATTACAAACATCTCGAAAAAAACGCCGAGGGGGTTGTCGATACTTTTCGAAAGAATAATTCGAGACATTAACGATGCAAGAAAAAACTGAGATACCAGATTTCCCCAACAGACTCTTGTTGTTGAAAATCATATAAAGATGTTCATCCCAGATAAACTCCCCAGATAAACTTTTCCGCAAAGGATTTGCTTTTGTCGTCCACATGTCCTAGTATATTATTATAGAGGGGAATATTGAAACGTGGGGTTCGTGTCTCGCAGGGCTCCGTGGCACACCGATTGGAATGTACGTGTTTCGCCTAGTTACGTGAAAGGTCCCATAATGCAATTTTTGAGGTTTCATTGACTTTGGGGGATTTCTTTGAAATCCAGTGTGAAAATTTCACTAGCATAACATGGCGTGCTTTGTGAAGAACTCCTTCCCGTTGACTAGATTGATCGCCGAACTTCACCTTCTAGACGTGTTTTCTGAGGCATTCAACGCACGCTAAGCGTTGGCGACTCAGATTGTTGTCGTACTCCACCTTTATAATGAAAAGTTATTAATATCATGTTAGCTTTCCACACTTCTCGCTTCCATTGTCACATAAAGAGCTCTTTGTACTACGGGCAACAGATTTTTGGAGGCCGCAAAAGGCACTTTCTACATGAACTGCCCAAAGCGCATTTGCAGAAGGGATATGAGCCTGATGAGTGCCGTATGAAGAGTTACCAACACGGAGAGGCGAATACTTATCCTCTGTATTTATTCAAGCAGAGCACAATTTAGCATCGTCACTCGGTTGATATGGAACTCCAAATGCGAATCTCCACCTACCGTGAACGCAGACATATTGAGCCGACCAGTTCCCATGTTAACACACATCAAAACATCGAGACGTACAATGGAAACTTGATTATTCCTTAATAATTCTCTTTGTTAGGAGCAATCCTCACTGTAATGACTTTTCATGACTTCGATACCTAACTCCTTCATTATCTGGATATTCATCGAAGTGTTCAATTCACTGTATTTCATAAATTTGTAAAATTTCCAACTGTGTCAAAAAAAACTTTCTTTTCAATTCTAAAATTCCTTGAAGCTAGTGAATGGAACACTGTTTCAATGTGCTTGCTTCACCACAGTGTTTTTCGTTATACCGTCGCACGATTAGCTCGTTTTTTAGGCTGCAACTCTGTTGCTACTCTTGCTGTCTTCTACTTTTTAATTCCTGTTATAGTAATGTAATTGCGCAAACAGAGTTAGCGTACTTCAGTGAAAGTGGAGCCATTTATCGCGAGCATGATAATGGTTCGATCTCTCTTAAGCCTCTCGTCCTACCAGGACCGGGAATTTGGTCGCAGCCCTGCTTAGAAACAACCCACTTTCTGTAGTATATGTGGTAACGCTCTAGCACAGCTATCCCAGGGCTCCAGGATACGAGGCAACGAGTCGAATGCAAGCAGTGCTGGAATCCGCATAATAAATATAAGGACGAGTCGTGTGGAAAAAAACACATTTTTTGGTTGACTTGCAGTTGGTTGTCCCTGGAATTGGCATAATTTTCCAACATGTTGACCAGGCTACGATATCGAGCACTTCATGTTTGTTTCGTTCGCCAATGTATTCATGTGTGAGGTACTCTGGCGTGTTTATATTTGACCGAACTACATGCGGAATCTATCCTAGCCTGAGAATTTGTTTCTTGATGGGTTTATACGAGGTTCTTAACTCGCTTGATTTTCGATGGCTAACATTTCAGCGACTTTTCTTCACAGTGTGGACGTATCACCAGATAGCTCGGTTGCGTAGAAAATTATTAAAATATAATGTTCTTTTTTTTATTTACTGCCCAATACAATTTTTCACGACAGGGTATTATGTGAAATCCAAGCACAATGATTCTCAGTCATCTGAGAAACTCTGGAGCGCAGCTGCGAGTGGCGGGGATCGAAAACGCTACTTCCCTTTCCTTGGCTGAAGCGTTCACCATCATGCCATGCAGCTGCTTCGTATCGTCTTTCTCTCAGCTAGTTTTGTATCAACAATACAGTGGTGTCATCAATGACCCCTCCGTGAAAGATTGTAGTAGGCAGTAAATAAAAAGTTAACTTTGTGATTTTGATCACAACCTCAGTTCAACTTGGTTCAATGCCAATTTGTACCCCCAGGTCGATCCCGTTAACTGGTGATTGCTGTTGGCACTGGTAGCTAGAAAACTAGCTGAGAGAAAAAGCGAAACGAAGGTCCCGCATGTTGTGATGGTTAACGCGTTAGACCGCGGAAAGTGTGGTAACGAGTTCGATCCCCACTGCAGACACCTGCGGTACAAAGTTGTGCAAGCATTTCAACATCATTGTGGCTGTACCATAACATAGTTTCATCGTAAAAATTCGGTAGCGGCTGTAGTGCAATGGTGCTTGTACCATCCAATAGGTGCAAGGTCCTGGTTCAATACTATGCCGAGTCAACCAGTGCTCCCATTTCTCCGTGTAGACCAGTAGCACCAGATTTGTCTGGGAGCTCACGTAACAGCCACAATAGCTGACGAAATTTGAGACCACCCTATTACAGCAATGCTAGAATTCCATAAAAATTCAACTCGGCCAGCATTCACTATTTACATTCCTTGAGGGGAAACCCGAATGCACCAGGTGAAGCCACACGAAAATCCAAAGACCTTCATGAAAGATGGAAGCCATTAAATGATTGGAAGAGATTCTGGGATTTGCACAATATGTGATGTGATCATAATGAATAACTTTTTTATTTACTTTTCTTTAGTTCTGTTTCAGAAAATGAAGAATTATAAATTACGATGCGATCGCTCCGAAAATGCTACACGATGAAAATTTTGTAGTTTTGGCCAAAACCTAGTATTTGTATGCAAACTAAACTCCAGTGCTAGCACTTGCCACTTCTTCATTCTCTCGATCTGAGATCAGCAGCAGTGGATGATGAATAAATCTCAGGCCGAAAATTAGTCTGGGATAAGGCTGGAATTTTTTATCTGAAGTGTAAAAAACATCGGAGTCATGCGACTAGCACGCAATTACGTTCTTAGTAGTTCCATATAGGAAAGCGATAAACAAAAGTGTCATGGAAGGAAGACAAGTAGGTTTGGTGAAATTACAGAGGAGAAGACCTTCTGTATTAGTTACATTAAGCCTTCTAGGTTGAGAAAAAAATGGGAAACCGTTTATTCTTCAGACGATCCAAATATTTTCCCGATGCAAAACTTAACTCACATACTGAGTAGAAAAAAATAACTCGAATGTGAAGCTTATATCAAAATTGTAGTGACCAGGAGAAGGATCAATCGGCTCGACCTTACTATTTCGACATAACGAATCCTCCATAGCGGACTTCAACCGTTATCTTAAGTGGAGAGGATCAATGATCACCCCGTGTTATCGCGATAAGACACTCTTATCAGATTAGTTAGAAAGGGGATCTGAAGTGTTGATTATGGTGACAATCAAGGATTAGAGGCGTCGCCGCATACGCCAAAATGTCGAAAATCAGGTGCCGCCAGCACGTCATTCGTCTTAAAGACAACGAGGTGAACAATAACTGTAGGATTTGTGGGCACAGGAATTCAAGTGCAAAACAAAACTGTCATAAACTCGCTCTTTAGCCATTATCGAGGTTCCAAGCAAAGTATTTTGATGTTCTTCACTAGGGTGTGCAAAATTTGCTGGGTGGCCTAAGATTTTATTGGCACATGCTTGGGTCAAATCACGTTTAGAGTGGGAGAGAGAGAGAGAGAGAGAGAGGGAAAATAAAGCAGGTAATATAGTGGTAGTGTGGTTTGTTAAACTAGTATCCCATAAATACTGAGCAAAAGCAATTTAAACTCTTTTCTCTAGGCAACTGACTGCATATGCATTCAATGGGAGGTTTTGGAGATTGTGAAAAATGTTTCCAACAGAACTGATGAATAGTTCAGAACTGGCTCTTCCATTTTATAATCAATCTTTTTGTATTCATATTTAAGAACGGAAAGTGCTCTTTAGAATAAGTTCTTCTTAATAAACGACTTTGTTACTTTAATCGATGTTGGCTGGGACAAATTTTACAGAGCACACGTGAAATTGAATTTGCTCGTAGTTTATCTTAGCGAATCACTCGCATTACGCTAAACAGTCACAGTCAGTGATGGTCTTCCTCGTCCAGAACCAAGCTGCTGAAATGTTCGATAGCAGCTACGTAGCGCTCACTTCAGTTAATGATTAGTTTGCACCATCGTGAACGTTTTCAACTTAGAGATTATTTGCTCTGGAACAACGATGTTTATGAGAAATTCACTCATCTGCGTCAAATCTTTACTTTACACCTATGATTTGCTGAAGCTTCCTCACCGATAATGCGATACGTCAGCAAGGCTTCGACTACTTATGCTACTCAGTGACTGCCAAGAAAATGTTTGTTCCAATTTCAGGCTACAATGCCTTTTTTGCAATTCTGAAAATGCTTCGTTGAACAGTGCTTATATCGAATCACTGATTGACAAAAAGCGGAAAGAGGAAGGTTTCTTTTGTTAGCACCTTTGGCAATGACTCGATCCACTGCTTTCCTTACGATTTCTTACCATGCTTGTACTTAACGAATCAATCGTGATTCAACATCGGTACTAAATTAATCTACACATGTTTAAATTGTTGGTCTTACACGAGATTGATAAATCAATTATATTCGGCTGGCGTTTCGACGTCTTCATTTTCATCAAAGAAAATGATCCGACTCGATGGTCCACAGCCGATCATCTTCTCGATGTGACGTCTTTGTTGTTTATTATATATTATATTACACTGCTAATTTATTAGCCTCGTGTAAGCTCAGCAATTCAAACACATTATGCTCGCATTTGCCGTGGTGATAATCCTTGTTCTTTCTGGTCTATTTATGTTCTGTCAGTGTTCTGTGTTCTGAACGGTGTCCTAAGAAAAGACACACGATGCTGAAGTTTATGATGCATTTTCTATTTTCATTGCCATAAAAACCCTCGTAAATACAAAGCTGGTGGAAAAGAACCCAGTTTGCAATTCTAGAATAAAGAGCTTTACTTTCTCGCTCAGTCACTGGGCCAAATTCAAGGGTGGTTAAATTCAACGTGGCTTTAAACGTCGGTGACACGTGGGGAGCAATTTATGACTCCAGTTCTTTTGTACTATACACATTTTTGCGCATGCAAAGTCGTCACTTTCACTTGAACTTTTGACAATTTAGAATTTATTGAACCAGCAAATGTGTTGTATTTGAAGTAGGTCATGTGCGACCTGATCACAATTTAGAAATCATTAGTGCTCCTAAATCACAGTTAGATGTGACTGTGATTAAAAAGTATCTAACCTTTCCGGTGACATCTGAGGCATAAGAATCTTTTTTTGCTTATTTCCGCTTTTATCATTTTTTGTATTATTTGGTTAGGGCGACTGTGGCGCAGTGGTCGGAGGTGCCCTGTAACACACACGTGGAATCTATCCCCGCGCCCATGGCCCACCAAGCCTACCATCCATCCGCGGTCGGCAAATTGCTACCAGACTTGTTTGGGAGTAGAGCAGCACTGGCTCGATACATCGGTAGGCCACCGCGAGTCATTGTAAAGGCCAGATATGGATTCAGTCATCTCCAAACGATGCTTAATGAGGTCGAATGCATTGCGCATCCCACAAGTTTGATAAACGCCGAGAGTTTTATCCTTTTTTTCACTTTTTTATGCTATTTATTTATTCCGATTCCATTTAGAGGAAAAAGAAAATGATCGAGCTGGAGTCCATTGTCGACTCCAAAATCTTTTTCAACATTGTCTAAACATCATTGTTCCATCCATTTTATCCAGCAAATGTAGTCGTTGTGCTAGACTGATTAAAAAGCCAATTCAGTAATTGTTGCCTTGTGGCATCAGTTATTTCCTTCTTCTTCTTGAATGACTGCGTAAAGCGGTAAAGCGAACGTAAGAGAATATCAATTGTCTCGCTTCATTAGTATTTACTTGGGTTAAGGTTCTTCTTTTTTCTCAACAGAATCAATTCCTTCGGCTATGAGGATGTGGCACCTTGCTGCGATGGTGGTCATTCTCTTCGTCGCCTTGATTTTGAATATCTACATTCTAGTTGATATGCACCGAAAGGAATGTAATATTATCGAAGCTCAAAACTATGGGGACGGTCAAAGAGGTGACGATTTTGGACGAAACTCCTGATGAAAATGGAGAAAATGTTAGAAAGACCAAATTTACTCGCACTGAGCATTGCTGCCATTTTTAATTTTTATGATTTTTAAGGGATCTTTCGCAATCTGGTCTGGAGTAATTAACCTCTTCTCGGAACTCCACGATGTTACACCTAAAGCCTTGCAACCACTACACTTATCGCCTGCGAAATCAGTATACAAAAAGCTGGTAAGAGCTTGAGCATGCCAGCAGTTACTCTAGATAGAAGGAAAAAACAACCACGGCAATATACTAAACTCAAAAAAAGCTCCAAGGAGCGTCACTGAGTGCAGATCCTGTTCTGTTGGAGCAGCCTTGCTCGAAACGTCCTAATCGCTCTGCTACCATCTACTTTTCATTAAATTTTTGTGGGCTATTGGTTAAAGCGAAGTGAACAAATATTAAATATAAACGTAAGCAAACCTACACACGTATTCACGAATATGATTGTGTGACCACGAATTTTGGGTTAAAATCCAGCAAGTACAAGAAGTACCTCCGCGAATCGCGTTCGGTTCCATAGTAAGTGGATGATCAACTCTGAACCCTCAGTACAAGCTGGATAGAGATCACTCGAAAGACAGCGATTTATCAGGTTTTATATACATATATGCACATATATATGTATATACATATGTATACACAAATATAATGTTAACCTTTTTGTTTACTGTCTGCTATAATTTTTTCACAGCAGGGTATGATGTGAAGTACAACCAAAACGATGCTGAGATATTGGCAAAACTTGCACTCCGGGCTAGATCGAAAAAACGATTACCCTTTCCAGGGAGGTCGCACATTGCACACTGCACCACTGAGGCGCTTGATTTGTGTTTTTCTCAGCTAGTTTTCTAGCTAACGCTGCCATCAGCAATCATTCGCCAACGGGGTTGATCTGGGAACCATAAATCAGCATTGAGCCCAGTTAAGCTGAGGCTGTGGTTGAAATCATAATGCTAACCTTTTACTTGCTGTCTACTACAATTTTTTACGGCAGGCTATGATGTGAAATACAACCACAACGATGCTGAGATATTCGCAAAACTATATATACCTATATATATATATATATATATATATATATATATATATATATATATATATATATATATATATTTAATGAAAGCTAAATTGTTCTCAGGTCATTGGGATACCATTTGCCGCAGAAAGGACCAGGTATATTAATGGAACTCTTTGGTCACTGTTTGACAAATTGGACGAAGATTACAGGTGCGATTTTCACTTCTTTCTTGGTATTTCACATACTGTTTCAAAGACGAATAGTTTTTTCCTGTCCTGAACCCTTTTTTCATGTAAGAAGACAGAACCATTTGTTCGAATGCCGTATATAATACATATCATTGAGAAGCTGCACATTCATTACCAATAAGTTAGTTGCTCTAGAAATTGCGTTTTCGAAAAATTTGAAAGGCTAGAGTCATATGAGAACTGTTTGCGCAGTGGTAGTGACACCATCCATTGCGCAAACGAGGCCAAATTTCCCGTTATTTCGCCCGATACCGCCTTAGGCCTGCCAAGTTCCTCGTGTCTCTGTCTGGGAAATTGATACCAGACTTCTATGGGACAAAATCACCCCTTTCAGTCCACTCGAAAGCGCACTAGCACTGCTACCTCAGTATTCCAGGAAAAATCGACTTGACTAGCTTCGACATTCATGACGAAGACGAAATTCTCAAGCGACAGCCAAAGCAACATGCGAATAGTTTGAACAAATGCGAATGTGATACACAATGTGCGACTTCACGTCTTGTCGATCTGCGCAACAAATAAGTAAATAATGAAAAATTTGGATATCAAGACAGCAATCTGCCGATCTACTATTACGAATTCAACCTCGGACGAATCGGGCCAATTTAATGTTAACAAACGCGCATTTTGAAGTTGTTTTCAAAAAGTTCACCGTGGCGAATTCAATCTTGAAGAGATGGAAAGTCGCAGTCGTCCATCTTTTACCGCCTACAGTGAATTTGAAAGCTTCAATGTTCGACAATTTGCAAAAAAACTTTATGCAATAAGTACCTTAACTATTTCGGAGTAGCCAAAACTTGAGCGGTTCTCTCTCTATCGGATTCGATTCCACGAGACTACGAATACCCACACTGCCGCAATGACCAGCGTGGAGGCATCGACTCGGATCAACGCGGCTCTGAAGAAGGCGATGGTCCCGTAAATTTGTCCGAGTGGGAGTTTTTGCACCGACCTAGCGTCAGCTCAGTGATATGAAGATTTATTCGTCCAGGGACAATTCCGGGGCGGGTGGCACAGTGGTAGTGATATTAGCCATCACGATCATGGTGCTGGTGTGCGATCCCGCTTTGGAGCCACGAAGCCTAGGGGGGGGTGCGAGAATTGGAACCGGACCGGAAAAATTGGAAGGTTGATATTGTTTGGGGAAGTTCACTCTCTGCAATCCAAGTGAGAACACTCTGGCCCAGCTATCTCACGACTCCAAGTAGATCAACATTCTATGACACTCATGTTGAAAGAAAATCCTCAAAAAGTACCAGAAACCACACTTTAAAAAGTTGGATGACCTTCATGTATGATGGTTGCGAGTGAGCGAAGCCACTGCGAGAAGTGGTGAGATCCGCACAGTAGACGTAAAGACGGGTCGTGTTAAAAAAAAGGCCAGTTCAAAAATCTACGAAGCTCAAAAAACTGGATATCATCCGAATTGAGTTGGAATCAAAAAAACTTTCTAGTTAATTTATAACGATTTTCTAAAGAATGAGATAAAGAGGGCAGATATTGGCAGTACGGAATTCTGCAAATGTCTCAGCATCATTGTAGTTATAAACATTTTTTTTAAAAAGACGCTCCGAAATATCGTCGGCTTTTCTTTTGCGCAACAAGAACGTCTCGTCTCTCTACCGCATTGCAACGTGCAGGAAAAATGATTCCTCTACGACAGCAGGCGACAAACGTTTCAGTATCTGGACTCGGATGAAGCACTGCACTTTTCAAAGCCGAAAATGCAACAAAAGAAGGTCATGCAGACCACTTGGCTGCGTTGTGGTGGCTTAACCCATGGAAGCTTCCTCAATCAAGATGAGACGACTGTAATTTAGAAGCAAGTCCAACAAATCAACGAAAAACACCACAGATGTCAATGGATGCGCTCTATGTTGGTCAAATGAATGGACCAACAATCCGTAACGCTCAGCCACATGTCGCATTACGAACGCTGCTAAAGTAGAACAAATTGGGCTACGGATTTCACCCTTATCCAGCATGCTTGCCATGTTGCTTACTTATCCACTACCACTTCTTCAATCATCTCAACAACATCCTCTATGAAGATTCAGAAACCAATCCGAGGGCAAAACTGCCTTCAACGACTTCGTCGTCACCAGTTGTCCTGAATTTCATGCGATGCAACCCGTGCAAAAAAATTTGTTCCTCATTAGCAAAATATGTGGAACCTAACGATTTTTATTATGGCTATGAGACTTTGTTTTAAATGGAGATATGCTACCTTGAAGACACAGGCTGGAGTCGGAGATCAACTTTCTGGGAACGTAACAAAATGAAAAGGGTATTCCCTGCCACAGAATATACCATCATTTAAAAACATTTTTATCGAAAATTAAAAAATTTCCAGTTACCTCCGAATCACGATAATCTGGGGTTGGCGGTGTTATTTAGATCTATACTCGGACATACCCATGTTTTATGATTTTTTACCTTTTTTGCAGCTCTGAAAACTCCACTCAGAGGATAATTTCAGGAACGGTGTAATGGTTCTCCTCATGATTGCATCTAACGAGACAGACGATGAGAATTTTAGCGAGAAAACTGCATGGATAAAAGGAAACTTTTCAAAAGAAATCGAAAGTGGCCTCATGAAAGTAGGCAGTCGCCTTGTCTTTATTTCCTTGAAAAAAAAACGCTGTGTCTTTCGCTGTTCTTTATTTTCGCTTTTCCGTTAAAACCAAACGATACCGGTTAAGTGTTTCATGTTTGAAACTTTACGGAAATTTACAATGTTTGGTTAAACGGTCCCCTGACAGTCCGAGAAGTGTTGGACTGGTTATAATCGCTATTTAAGGCGGAGTATTTGATAGCGAATTACAATATATTGAAGACAGCAATGGAAAGCGCGCTACCGAAAACTTATTGGGAATAAACTCTCTTAAAAGCTCTAAAGGTGGTTGTTTCCATGCCCCGTTCTGGTTCAACTAAAGATACAGGGGACAATCACAAATAATAAAAGCAAGTGGTCAATGACATCAAAAATTGAAACTGCCTCGATAATTGGCGATTACTCATTCCGTTCTCAAAATTTAATCTACCACGGCTTTCATTGACCGAGGAAACATTCTCAAACGTCAATTAGTTCGTAACCACCTGCATGAGCGTCTGTTTATCCCACAAAATTGCACAGTTTGCTCTAGCGGTAGAGACGATTATTTCATGAGTACAAGTATCCCCGATTTTCTTTAAAAGGTGCAGAGAGGAATACGTTGGCGAAAAGGATAGACTACATTGCATCCGTATACGGCAGGACTAGTTGGGAAACGAAAAGCCGATGCCACAATGACATAATAGAGATTTTGAAGCAAAAGTCGCTGTAATATAACATCAATGCCTAAAACTCTTAAAGCGTTTCTGATAAATTCCAAAAATCCGGAAATAAACAGCAGGGGTGAGCGCTTTCTCATCCATAAGACCTGTCGCCATAGCTCAGGCCGACTTTTTGAACTAAGCCAGGTATTTTTAACTTATTATTTATTGCCTATTTCTTTTTTAATGGCAGGGTATATTGCGAAATATAACTTCAATGATGCTGAGATATTTGCAAAACTCCTGACCACAGGTGTCTGCGATGGAGAACGAACGCGCTATTGTCCTTTCCGACGTGTAACGCGTTCATCACCACACCAAGCGGGTCCTTCGTTTCGTCTGTCTCGCTGACGGGTGATTGCTGATGACAGAGATCAATAGAACTAGAGACAGGCGAAACGGAGGACCCGCATCGATCGCGCGTTCGTTCCCCACCGCAGACACCTGTGATCCGGAATTTTGCAAATGTCTCAGCATCACTGAAGTTAGACCAGGTATATTCCTCACCCATATAAGACCTTGCGATGCTGTTCGCTATCAAGTAACTAGAAGACTTACAGAGAACAAAACCGTGAATGTTTAAAAGAAGATGTTTATTATGCGAATGATATTTATTTATTGTTTTTTTTTGCCTGGTTTGTGAAAGACTGGGTGGATCGCGTGTCAGTTCGACTCTAACGAAGGAGAAACTGCCGAAATGTCAGCCAGTGTTGAATAAATCGTGGACTAACAACCTCGTATCTGTTCGTCAGCCGCACGTTTAGCCAACAGTGAACAATCTCATCGGTAGACGTCGTTTGATTAACTCTTTAATAGCTTTCCTTTGCTGAAAACGTGCATGGAGAAGGCTATGATTAGCAATGTTTGACCATTATCAATCATAGGGTAAACAGGTGCTGGAAATACGCTCAAAAATAGGTTAATTGCGAAAAACAACGATTGCAACTCTTGATAATGCCATGGCACTGCATCGTAAAGTAGGAGCATGCGCTTCACGAATCTTCAGCCAAAAGCTCTTACCCTTCAGGACCTCCCTTAACTGAGACGCACATTTTTTAAACGTCTAGGTCGCATTCTTCAGGATAAATACATGGCCAAGATTCGTCTCCATTTTTTACCCTAACCTTTTTTTAATGAAGATTTTACTGCTCGTAAAGTCTTGGAAGAAACACGAAGCGAAGAAGTAATGAGACCTTTTACGACAACCAGGATGCCGATTCAACCTCGCGCTGTGCTCATCAAGCCTCTTATCCTTTCGAGATTAGGAAATTGATAGCAGATCCGTTTAAACCTAACTCACCCTCTCAAATCTACGCAAAAAGCGCTCTGGCACAGCTACTTCAGGACTCGAAGGAGAATCGGCTCTACAAGCTTTCCAATACCTTCAAGCGGCGGCTGAATCAACACGTGAGAACGTCGAAGACCGCCATGGATGATTGTTGCGAGTGAACGACTGGAATGCAAGAGGTGTGGGACCCGCACAGTAGATGCAAGGATGGGTCATACAAATAATAACAACTAATGGTAATAATGGTGGGCAATTAATAAAAAGTAGCAATTAATAATAATAACAATAGTAGTAATAATAAGAAAAGAATATAGGACAAAGCACTCGGTGTTGATAAATCCCTTTAGCGATGCGCAATGCATTCGACTTCATTAATCATCGTTCGGAAGCGATTGAATGCATATCTGGCCTTTACAAAAGCTCGCTGTTACCTATCGATGTATCGAGCCATGCTATCCTCCCAGACAAGTCTGGTACCAATTTAAGACCCCGGAGGGATGGAGGGCCTGGTGGGCTTTGGGCGCGTGATGGATCTCTTATGTATCGCAGGGAGCCTCCGATCACTGCGCTGCACGCATTCCAATAATAATTAGTATTATTGCTATTATTTGTGTTACTGCTGTTGCCGTTGCAATTATTCTCATTGTTATTATTATTATTATTATTATTATTATTATTATTATTACTACCATTATTATTACTGATGCATTCGACTTCATTAAGCTGCAATAATAACAGTAGTAATACTGATAATAAACAGCACAGTAATAATAAATAGTAACTATACTGACGTTGATAGCAATAATAATAACAGCAATAGTAATATTAGTGGTGAAAGTAATAAAATTCTGAACATTTTTTAAAAATGAGATCCATAAACTTTTCGCACAGTTTTATATGTGGACTGATTCTAATGATAACACTTTTCGAAGACGGTGATATTTCTTAAATGGGCTAAATGCACGAATGTCCAAAATTTCTCATGGATCTGTGACAGGGTCGTTTTCAAAGCAATATTTTCCCTTTTCTTGATTCTTTTTTTCCGAAACTGTCGATTAAAATGATGTCTATATCAACGCTGACAAGACATGTTCACCATTCTTCCCATCGTTTTAAGTCGTACGAAGGCGCCCTCTGTCAAAAAGAAAATGAAGATCGTCAAGAGCATCTTTAGTCTTCCAGGGGATACGGATGCCTTGCTGTTGTCTTTGCACCGTTGGAGTTAATTTACAGTTGGCGGCACGAGAGACGCCATTGCTTTAGGAATGAACTGATTTTAAGAACCGTTCTAAGTGTCAATGTTGAGGTGATTGCTGTGCCCAAAGCGTGGTACAAAATAAATGTTCGGAGCGTTCCGCCCACATTTGGTGACTCACTGGAAAGGATGTACTGGAGAACGAAGCAGAATATAGGTATGGTTTACAGCTAATTGCCAGATGCTCATATGTATTTGTCTATTTATAAAATCAGTGGGAATAATTTTGAAATGGACGCGCCAGGCAGAAGCAGGTCCTCCTTAATTGTCATTTCTTTCTACTAAATTCAGATTACATTTACATCATGACATACGCCAGTCAAATGTGTGACTATTATTTACAACTGGAGGATGACGACTCGGCTGCGGACGGATATATGTTAGTTTTCTACTACCAAAATCTCCTTTCAGTGCAGTTATTTACAAACCAGCCAAATGTTGCAGATCGGTGCATCGATCCACAAAAGATTTTCAACGACTGAAAAGTTGATTACAAAAAACATTTCTCTGTTTAAATAACTTTCAGATGTGTGATCTTCAGTTACTTGACTTTCAAGAGCAATAGTCCATGGTTTCTTATAAGCTTTACAACAGTCGGCTTTATAGGGAAACTGTTCAGGTGAATCAATCCAACTAAATTTTCCGCCTTTTCATGTGTATTTCGGAATTAAACCTTGAAGAAATTCCATCAAAATATATATAAAAGAGCGTCAATAGGTAAAATCAGGTGTCCAGAACACCTATATAATCGTTTCCCTGGAATCCGCTTCTTATTCAGTCCTCTTTCGGTCGGTTCACTGATCATCCCTAATGCCGCCACTGTCAAAGTCGTGAATCCAGAGATCTCTCTACGATAGGTGGCTACGCTTTCTGGGAGTCTGGCAGAACTTTAAGAAGACTGTCTTAGAATTTCATATGTACCAATATTCATCGCGCATCGTGGACAAAGAAATCTACTTCATAAATCTCCTAACCTACCACACCAAAGAAGCCAACCACCTCCGTTAAAATCGGTTGCAAGACAAGCCACCTATGCACCTAAGTAATTTAAGTCAACTGGTATTTCGTGAGTTTTTGTAGAAATAATAAAGGATTTATTAATATTATGGGAACTAAGTACTAGTTGCTGCTTGCCAATTCAAGCGGTATTTTCTGGTTAACCATCTTCATGTAGTACTCTTTCCAAAAAATGTGAACTTTGGCACGGTCACGCTTATGGTCTGAAAGCGAAAATTTCGTATCATATTGTTTTATTTATGAGCCCAAGTCGATACATACCGTATCGGAAACAGCCCGAAATGTTGCAAATGCGCACTGCCTTAGGGAAGCGCATCCGAACACAGGTTGTCGAATTGGTTCGTAAGATCTTATACTGAAGAAATGAGCCGTCATAATGATAAAGGTCGTCGATGGGAGCCCATTCTTTTGTCACTGAAAAAAGCGTTAGAAACGAGAAAAAGCTCGGTAAGTGGATTGCTACAATTGTTCATCACTTAGATTTGCCGAGCTGGATAAACCAAGCAGGAGCGTTCGGAGATATTCATTTCGTTACGCATTCGTAAGAAAGCAATCCGTTCTTCTTCAAAATCGCTTTCGTGAGATTTATGAGATTTAATCACAGACCTACCTTTCTAGATCGGTTGTCAATGTCGGCCAGCATTCATTCGGCAAATGTTTGCTGTTGTAAGAACCATCTCTTCAGAATGCGTCGTTTTCTTGTTCAGCAATCGCGAGGTTGTTAAACAGCATACATTTACTTCCATACAAAAAACACAATGCAATACAACAGCAGCTGACGTTTCGTCAGTATCGCCTTCTTCAGAGCCTGGAAGGGTATACTGACATACAATTTACTAGGCCAAACGCTTCAATGACACTTACAAAAAAGACGAAAAACTCTATGGTAATTACATGGTCAACAGCTTCTCGAAAAAAACTCACCGCTTTTTTTACGTGCCTTCCCATGAGGAAGATTAGAACAGCTGATTATGGTCGCATAAGGTTGATGACTGCACCATCCCACATCAGAAATTGATGCGAACATACGGGGTCAGGTCGCGTATGACCTCTGGGCATTCATCCCTGCTATTCATTGTAGGGTTTTTGGCATTTATCCAAAAAGCCTCAAGAAGTTTTTCGCGCTGGTGTTCTAGTCTCCTGCGCAAGGATATTGACTTTTACTTCAAAATCGTCCCCGCTGTGCTTTTGTATCCTATGCGTGCCTAGTGGGGTACTTTGTCTTATTTTTCGTTTGCCATCTAGGTGTTCTTTTATACGGTTCCTAGAACGTCTACGTAACGCGTCTCCTAATAACGCGTACGTGATGGAGTCCTTCGACGTTACTGCGTTGTACACCAACGTATCGAATGACTCCGCAATGCAAGCCATATTCGAACTTCTTGTTAAACATGAAGGAAGAATAAATATGCATGGCTTGTCCATTCAGCAGCTAATGGCTCTCCTAAAGGAGTGCCTAAACTGCTCGATTTTCAGATGGTCTGGGAAATATTTCGCGCAAATAAGGGGGTTGGCTATGGGACAGCGACTGGCACCAAGCCTTGCCATTGTATTCATGTCTAAGATAGAAGCCCCTGCTCTCGATCTCCGGCCACTACTCTACTGCAGATATGTAGATGATTGTTTTGTCATCTTCTCTACGCAGGGAGGAGATGGACAAATGCTTTGAATTATTGAACGAGCAGTCTGAGTACATTAAGTTCACCCGGGAGAAACCGAGAAAAGACTGGCTTCCGTTTTTTAAACGTCCAGATAAGCCTATCAAGTAGCGGTTACCTGACAAAGTGGTACCGAAAGCCAAGTAACAAAAAACATCCTCGTTCACTTCCTTTCTTCCCACCCTTCACACACAAAGAGGGCGCTTGTGAGAAACATGTTTCGAACAGCCACCTCTGTGTGCACAACCGGGGAACTAAAGGAAGAATCGCGCGACTTGGCTCGGCAAATAGCCATCTCCAATGGCTACGAAATAGTAACCCCACGAGATAAGTTTAGAAGGAGAGCGACGCGCCCAAGCGAAACACTTGGCCAAAAAAAGAAAGTCCCGTTTATGCTGCCCTTTATTAGCGATGAAGTAAGCGTAGCGATTAAACGATGCTTAAGAAGGGCAGGTCTAGAGGAATCGGTAGCGATAGTTGAAATACCACCGGCTACTCTACGTCGTCAGTTAGTTCGTAACCGCCTGTATGACCGTCTATGCGAAACAACAAATTGCGTAATCTGCCCTTACGGCAGGGGACGGTGATTGCATGAGTTCAGGTACGATATACCTGATCTCGTGTAATAATTGCGGAGATGAATATATTGGCGAAACGGGCAGGCCTTTGTGTATCCGTATAAAAGAACACCTAGATGGCAAACGAAAAATAAGACAAAGTACCCCACTAGGCACGCATAGGATACAAAAGCACAGCGGGGACGATTTTGAAGTAAAAGTCAATATCCTTGCGCAGGAGACTAGAACACCAGCGCGAAAAACTTCTTGAGGCTTTTTGGATAAATGCCAAAAAACCCTGCAATGAATAGCAGGGATGAATGCCCAGAGGTCATACGCGACCTGACCCCGTATGTTCGCATCAATTTCTGATGTGGGATGGTGCAGTCATCAACCTTATGCGACCATAATCAGCTGTTCTAATCTTCCTCATGGGAAGGCACGTAAAAAAAGCGGTGAGTTTTTTCGAGAAGCTGTTGACCATGTAATTACCATGGAGATTTTCGTCTTTTGTAAGTGTCATTGAAGCGTTTGGCCTAGTAAATTGTATGTCAGTATACCCTTCCAGGCTCTGAAGAAGGCGATACTGCCGAAACGTCAGCTACTGTTGTATTGTATTGTGTTTTTTGTATGGAAGTAAATGTATGCTGTTTAACAACCTCGCGATTGCTGAACAAGAAAACGACGCATTCATATTCCAATGCCGAGGTTAATAGAAAGTGGATCCTGGGAACTGTTACAAGATGTACCACCATCTCTTCAGAGAAAAGAAGACGGTGTAATTGTCGACCATTGACTTTTGCTCGAGTTTTATTTCATTCCATTTCTTACATCACGATCTCGAGCGTGGATGTAAAAAATTTTTTGTCGAAATGGAATCAATTGTCTAACTCCTAAAACTACTTTGATTGTAACATCATTGTACAGTGACGATATTTTGGTTCTGAGAGATTTTTTGTAATTTTCGAAGGGTTTTTCATCCTGAGTAGATGCCCTGACCATCAGGTTATTCCATAAAAGGTTCACTCTGAACTGAGTCAAAAGCCTTTTGCAAGCTGATGGATTTGTGATAGCTCGGTCTCTTGTAGTCTCGCGGTACCTAAATGAGTCTAGTTATCGTGTGGATGTGGTCCGTCACAGTAAGTGTTTTTCGAAAGTGTTCTGTTTATTCTGTTTAGGATGACTCGACTTGAGAATTTGTAGACGACAAAGAACAGGCATATTGGGCGATAGTTGTCGACATCATTCTTGAATAATAAAACGGTCTTGCTGTTTTTCAATTGAGTGGCTCATTGCACATCTAGCAGGTCTAGCAGGTAACGTGTGAAGAGCCGAGGCCGTTTGCTTACGAAGAGTGGCGGAAAGTTCTTCAGATATTTGGATATTATCTTATCGGGACCACTTGTTCTTCGATTCTTCATCGACGAAGTAGAATGTCAGATTCTGGAGTGGAAAACTGGAAGGCCTAATGATGACATATACATTTACCTTTCTTAATGTCATAAGGAAGAAGCATGTGAGTACTGAAGAGGTTAATTAGTAGTCGCGAATCGTGGATGATTTTTCTCCATTGCCTTTTTGAATGTCACAATTCATTAGTTTGGGCATTGAAGTGCGATCGCACTGATCCTTTCACTGGTGAAGTTTCAATGAACGTTGCGATTATCTCATCCATGTTCTGAAGTGCAGGCCGGCCATTATTACTACCATTCGCCTCAAGAAGCCTTTTGTTACCTATCTGCAGGGCTTAACAAGTTCGGATATAAGTTGCGATCGCAGGCTATCATTCCATCCCACCTTGGCGCACTTGCTTAGGTGTTCGCAAAGAAGGACATCATTTAGTGACTTCCGAACTCTCACTTTCGTTAGTGCTAATGTGAATATGTTGAATAAGTCGGTGGCATTGTTCGTCGATGTTATCAATAACACATCTTTGTACGGGCCTAACAGTTTAAAGTAGTTTTGGGATTTAGTTCTTTAAACATCGCGGCTTTCTTTCCTTTCTGCAAAAAAATCCTGCGCAAAGGCGGAGATCGTTTGATCCCCTTAAGAATTTTCGAAGAACACCGACATCTTTTAACCAAAGCATCCCATTTAACACGATCTGGTCTGTTTAATTATGGCACCTTTCTCCACAGAATCCAAATGTATAACCTTAAAAGTATGGTTTTCTAAATTGTGATTCACCACAGTTGGTGTTCTTCATCATGATGAACTCAGACACCCACTCTCTCTGTTCGCCCTCATCTAATCCACAGGTCCCAAGTGACTTCCTGAAGACGTTATTGAGTCGTTTTTACAGGGGACCAATCATAGCGTTGAAGTTATCAGTGACGATTCTAAAGAAGGTGTGATCTTCTTTGGAGAACTTCTGATTCCGTATAGAACCCACTGACTTCGTTTCTTCATTGCTAGTTGTGGTAGACGACAAACATTGTGACAGCCTTCATGGACCCACCTCTCTTCGATCGCAAGCTTCCCATTCTGGTTATTAGTTACTCATAGGGATCGGTGTGTGAACCGAGCAGCTTATTTTCTAGAAACTGAACTAATTACACCATGGTTTTTTCCTGTCGACCCTCACCATTGGACGCCTCGTGAGCCATCTACCACTTTCTCGAGCAGCTGAAAAATTGTTCCACAACGCAAAAATCCTGCTTAAAATCTCCTTGAAAAATTTTCCACATTTATAAGTTTAATATTTTCTGCTGTGGAAGTAAATGTAGTTGTAGATATCTTGTTGACAAATATACATATTCATACTTGCATAATTGTTTGGCCCGTCTTCACTGATTGAGCGGGCACTAAGTAATTTCCATTTGGCCGAACTTTTGTTGGCTTAGGCATTGTGGTTCCTTGGAGTTTCGACGTCAGCCTAGCTGAATTCTTCCTCAGGCCGTCATCACTCTTGGCGGTAGCCGACTTTGTGGATCAAAGAGAGATTTGTCACCATGCTGGTAGTCCGGTATCAGGACGACGGTGATTCCTGATATTGGTTAACTCTCAACTGAACTCCCAGGTGGAAACGTCAGAACATTATGTATATAGTTCATTTTTTTATTTTATACGACCCGTCTTTGCATTTACCTTGCGGATCTCGGCACTTCTCATATATTCGATTTGTTTCCTCGCATCCATCACTCACTAAGATCCTCCAACTTTTACGTCTGGCTTCGGCTGTTCCTCAGTGGAATCCTGACGTAGCCGAGTCAGAGCGTTCAAAAATTTCATTGCATTGCATTGCAGAGAGTCATTTTTTTCTCGGACAAGTCCGACGCCAGTTTCCCAGCCCCGGAAGGATGAAATGTTTGGTGAACCCTGGCGGGATCAAAGGAGCACCGTGCTCGGCTCGTGATGACCGACATGACTACCACTGTGGAATCGACTACATATATATATATATATATATATATATATATATATATATATATATATATATATATATGTACGTTTGGCTCAAATTGGAATACCTAGCTTTTTTGCAGCCATGTGATGCGAGTTCTAGCTCTTCTTCCATTGTTTTCCTCGTACTGCAACCGTCATTCCCATAAATGGTTGGATTGGTGCACGGTTTCGGTTGAAGTTTAAAAACCTTTCGCTTCCGTTTTCCTTCACAATTCTCACACTGATTGATAACAGTTCCTTAGAATTTCAAGATACTATGCTCAAACGATTCCACTTTTTTCTACCACTGACGTTATGCATTAGCTTTTATTGATCGAGTAAAGTTTCGTTCTCTTGCATGGATTCTGCCTACATGGCAGCAATTCCATTGACTGGATAATACAAAAGTGATGCAGCAGCTGATTTCTTCCTACGCGAATACCAAGGTTTATGCAAATCCGTCGCAAATTTCAGAAGCACTGACTTAAAATACATGTCCTACGCAATTGCACTGCACCATCGTTTCAAGCCAGTGGACTGGATTCTCTGGGACGTGCTCACCGGTCGCTACTGCGATCCCGGCAAGAGTCCTCAGGACTGTGCACAGGTGCTGCTTTAAAGTTTTCCCAGCAAATTTTAATGACTAGGTTCATCCTTCAGAAAAAGCATCACTACGAAATTACTTCCGGGTCGCCTCAATTTCGACACGTCTGAAGAATTTCATCATTGAAAGGGAAGACTAATCCTTCCCAGCACGATAGTTTTGGCACGGGAACTACGCAGGTATTTAGTTGTTATACAACAACTCTTGGGTTATATTATTAACCTCTACGCGTTCTGTCCTTCAAATACCCATCGTACACGGCTAGTTGGAGCTCATGTACACCCAACTAAGGTTAACTTCATTGGTCTATTCTGAAACAATGTCCCACAAACCGTGACGGATTTCAACACTATAATTCTCAAGCGTAGCTGACATTAAATCATCACCACGGCAAAGTGCCGTAAGCTCCCTGTGGTGACCTTGCTGCTAAAGCAGTAAAAAACAAAAGGGATCGTACGATAAATGTAACGTCTAATGTATCGCTCTAATTAAAGAGTCCACAAAACACCTCTGCTGTGAGAAATCGGTGTGCGGAAGCGTCGGGAACACATGAGCGACTACACCTTATTTTTGGCCGAAGACAGTGTGCATTGAATATAACGCATATAAACTCAAAAATTTTTGCATATGAGCATTACTCGGAATTTCAGCCAGCGTACGAACCTGCGATTACCCTTATTCGGCGCTTCCGTTGATGGATGACAGATGAAAGCAGCGATAAGTGAAAACACGCTTGAGAGAGAGACAAAACAAGAGTGTCGCCTGGTGTACTGGACGACACATGAGCCCTCGGTAAGGGTGACTGCGGATTTGAAAGTCACCTGAGATTCCAAGCTTTGATCATATCTCAGCATCCTTGTGTTGGATTTCACATAGTATCCTGACGTGGAAAAAAAGAGTAGGCAGTAAATAAAAAGTTAAGCCACTATACGTCCATTTTAGATAGTGGGCTTCAGGATATGCATATACCAATCTCATTCTCAGTAAGCGATACCGGGGGAAAAATTTCAAGGCCTTTTGCTTTCACGAAGCAAGAAGAACGGCTTGTGCTAAATGAGATTTTTTCCCTTTTTTTCCTGTCAATGTATACAGATATTAAGCAAAAGTAAAGCTCCATTTGCATACCAGAGTTTTACGTGGTGTGTTAGCCCGACATGTAACGAGTGTAAAGTGCAGTTGTTAGAATCTTGCTGCAGTAGTGACCTTTTGTTCGATCCTGTGCATATTGTTGAAGCCATCCTTATGTGATGGAAAAGTGATGGCAATCATGTATCTGTGAATAGAAGCAAAAGTACTGATACATGAGCAGGTCTCCATAAGACATACATCGACGCCGTATATTTTATCCTTCATCCTTTCTATCGCGGACAGTGAAAAGCATCGTAGCGCTTCTAAGATAAATATAGTTGCTTTACCCACACTGCTTCTAGCAAAAAGGTTATGTGAAGAGTTTGCCATCTTCTACCTTAATAATCATGCGAACTTTTTTCTGGATGTAACTTCGATTGGCACGAATTTGCCAAAATCACCATGCGACCAGCAATTCGCACCCATTCCGCTTTCTACCTAGGGAGCGAGCAGGCATGTCTGCACCAATGTTGATAGCTTTATTAGTCAATCTTGGCAAAAACGGTGACGACTTAGTCCGCTCACATCGTTGAGGCATAGCCTGCTTAACACTGCGGGTTAACTAGCTCGAGATTCCTCCCACAATATTGACTCTTGTTTTTGCCAAGTCCTAGCAAAATTTCAATAGCTAGGCCATATATTTGCATTCAGGGCAAACGAGGAAATCCGGCTGCGAAAGTGACTTCATCTATGAGCACTAAAGTGTTTCATGATGCGCAGTTTGGTTACGACAATTATTTTGTTATGTGGTTTCTGAATGCCACTTCTGGAGACTACGTATCGGTGGCGTTTCACGATGAAATCTTGCTTTCAGGTAAGCGCAAAGAGGGCAGTCACCATGATCTTTTTATTTTGAAAGTCAAATAGAAGAAAGAATGAGATCTTTTACAACAACGGAGAGAAAGGCATGATGTTTCAGCTGATCTAAATCATACCTTGTGGTTTGCCGTAGTAGTGTCGGCATAATTCTATGTGTTTTATTCGATTAGTGTTTCGAGTCACAACACGTATTCATCTGACTACATTAATTTCTAACCAAATAAGATTCAGCGATACGCTTATAGTCCTAACACACAGCGGGCTTCCCGTTCCTGGCAAACACATCAAATTGATTTTCAAGCCAACTGTCGTTTAACCTCAGTAGCAATAATCAATACCTTATTGGATTGTTAAGCTGGCACAAGGTTGATAAATAAATTTATTCAGCTAATTTTTAGACGTCTTCTTCTTCATCGGAACCAATGATCCGAATTGATGGTCTACAGTTGCTCGTGTTCTCGATGTGGCGCTTCATAGTCGTACCGAGGCGAATCTTCGGATCTTCTTCAGACGTACACTACTCGAATTAAGCAAGCTCACCCTGTAGCACTCTTCTATACAAGATGATTGTTCTTGATACGAATGGCGAATAATTCATCCACTATGTGCTAGCTAACATAATACCTACTTCTGCAGGATGGATTATCCATTGAAAAACAAGTTCTTATCAGTGAATAGTCGCACTAACAATAATCATTCTGTACAAAAAAACGTTGTTGGCAGAGCTCGCCTGATTCGAGTGGCGTTCGTCCGAAGAAAATACGTCTTGGTACTACAACGAAGACTCCACATCGAGAAGACGAACAATTGGCCACAGTTGGAGGACGGCCTGTCTCCAGACGTAATTCCCAACGCTGCCGTGTCGAAAGCCCTTTCGGGATCAGGGGGAATGAGGCCCACCTATTTTACTGCGTTTAGCGTGTTATACCCGCGTTTAGATTGCTGAGTTCTGAACGAGGACAAAACATCCTCACTGGTAGCTCTCCCAGAGTAGACGGGGGAACTTACTTGTTAGATGCGACTCCTAACTGCCTCTCATATACTTCCTTGCTATTTGACTGCGGCTTCTAGGCGAACTGACTCGTAGAATACAATCCGTATAAAAGAGAAGACCCACGCATGAATGCGGCTTCGTTAACACACAAGGTATGTGCCAAATCGCCGCAGCAGTAAGAGAGAGTCCATCCCCTAGGTCCATCTGGGTCTGATGGAAGCGAAATGTCGTTTCTGTTTCGCGATTAACTTCCTATCTGCCGCGCAAGACCGCTGAACGTTGCCTCGCGACTTACTCGCATTAGATCCCTCTATGAGGGAGATTCGCCAGTACGGTGCAACTGAATTTTTCGACTGTTTGTTTTGTCGCAAGGCGTTTTTTCCATACTTCTTGAATTCTATAGATTGTTCCACGCCAAAAGTCTTGAATAACGTTCGCCTAGAATTGTTGTTCCGTCTGCATCAGAATTTCCAGAAAACTATTTATCGTGATTACTCGTTCTTCTAGCGCGAGTTTTTTTCAGCTGAGAGTTTACTATGATGTTTTCTAGTCCATAGAAGTTTGCCTGTGGATAGCTGAAAAAGTATTTTGACTCGAGCACACACAAACAGTGCCTCGTCATTTTGTTCCCGCAGAGTGCGTTCTTGAAAGCATTTCAGCCCCATCTTGTTCATCAATGTAAAAAAAAATTAAAGTACCAAGATGTACTATAAAGTTTGTTGCATATTTGTTGTGAAACCCACTGTAAGAGATGGAAAACTGCGTAGTTGGAATGATTATGAATATTTCTCAATGGACAAAATAGCTTGGAATGCTCCAAAAACATGCATTACGCTTAAAACAACGTAGAAGATATTTAGAGCATAAAAGTGGCAAAAAAAGAATGCTCAGAAAAAACAAGTTGGCCAGTAGTCATGAATTCCAATGCACACGGCCACGGAGAAAAATAAGGTCAGTGTCATGTGACCTCCACATACAAATAACTGTAGTAACGTATTTATTTATGTAGCATTTCACCGTCGGCTCTGGAGAATGAGGATAAGATTGCCACAGCATCTAGCCATTATATTGAAATCTAACCGATAACTTCTGCCTAGCGTTCAAATTCAGGCACCATTTTTCTAATGCTGGGTTAGAAACTAAACACGCCCTTCGGAACCTATGTGACAAAGCATCTCGAGAAAGGAACCAAATATAAGAGAAAAAAAAGGCTGACCAGTGCA
This sequence comes from Angiostrongylus vasorum, assembly GCA_018806985.1. Classification (NCBI taxonomy): domain Eukaryota; kingdom Metazoa; phylum Nematoda; class Chromadorea; order Rhabditida; family Metastrongylidae; genus Angiostrongylus; species Angiostrongylus vasorum. The sequence continues at coordinate 26,868 of JADANN010000176.1, forward strand.
GATATTTTTGCACTACTCTCTTGTCTACGGAAGGTCAGCAAATGAATTTTCGTAATTACATTAGAGTCTCACTTACTCGTTGATCGCGTTTTGCAACCTTTTGCGAAGATCAACATACCGCACATATCTTCGAACTCTGCCTAACCAGATGACGAAGCAGGATTAGAGTGATGATTAAGATGCCCAGCGGAGCTGAGCATCCACGGATCTTACCCACTGATGAATTCTTAGGTGGTCATCATCTGAGTCCTTCAATATGAACTTGATAATACATGTAAGAAGATCACTTACGACGCCATCGGACTCGCCAAGACAAGAAGACGCCGTCCGCTAAACGATACGTTCTATGACGCCGGAGAAGACTTGTTCCTTAGAACGGGATAATAGAGGAGATGGAGGCGCTGCTGTCTTCGTGAGCAAGAGTTCGGCCACAAACATGGAGTCGTTTGAACAACTAACAACCCGAATGGAACGCTTATTGTTTAAGAGATGTGAATTAACACCGGTCTTGACAAGCTTCGTGGTCTATTTGCCAGTATCAAGCTATGAAGAAAACGAAATCTGAGAGCTTTTGGGGATGTTCTACAAGAAAAAATCATACGTCTTTTTAAGGTCATCGATGGATATTTTAACGCTTGGTAGACAGTGGAAAAACTGGACACAGAAAAAGATTCAAAAATGCTTCTTCGAAACCCATGTTTTGAAATAGAGCAAATAGCGTTAGCGGCTACCTGAGTGTGTCATGGCGACCAGGAATGGAATCTCACAATTCCAGAAGCCTCACACTTAACGCAGCAAATCGAAGGTTTTGCAAAACCGATGTCGTTGTTCTCTTATAATTTAACATGGAGTCGGAACACCGCCTTCTATGGGCAGTATTCCATTCTTCGAGGAAAATAAGAAAAAGCCAATAAGTTCAAAGGACAAAATTCCAAAAATACTAAATACTTGCACTTAGTCGTTTTATTAGTGTGCTTTTTAGGAATAACCAGTTGCCGATAATATCGATAAGGAATTCGCACGACTTTTTCAACATCATCACGTTATCTTCGAAAACAGGCAGTTCAGATATCATTGCGAGACACCTCTCTCCATGAAAGTTCGGACTGCTTCGCTGAAATGAAATAGCACGAGGCGTAGATGATCGCCAGTTCACGTCCGCATATGGTGAGCCGATCAGAAAGGCAATGAAAGGTGATTTTTAAAAGAGAACAGTAGCAATAATTTCTGAGATTGCAGAGGTTGAGAAGAGCATTCGTTATAACACACGGAACTTAACCAATTATCAAACTAAGATGATCATATTCCGAAGCCCAAACGGAGCAGTTATCGATGCCCGATATGCACTGGGGAACATCGTGGCGACTATTATGATTCTCCTCAATCACCACGTCCTTCTACACCAGTGCGAAATTCACCTCACCTGTGTCACAAATTCTCCCGTTCATCATCGAGTGACTGGAATGGGCGCCAGTAAATCTTCCATTTTTCACTGTCGCGTGCAAGACTAACCCAGTGGGTTAAGCTTGCTCTAGGCACTCGTTGAGCATTATACTTTCTTCTAGACTTTTCGTGAAAAACTCTGACCATCGAGTGTGGCCTTCCTGCAGTGCGTTTAACATCCAGAGGAATCCAATCACTAACGGCTCTTGTCCATCGGTTGTCATTCATACGCATTACTTGTCCGGCCCATCTTGTCTTCGACTGACTGGAGTATAGAACGGCATCTTTGATTTTTAATCGTTGACGCAGGTCGGAGCTTCGGATCCCTTTCGTTACTTGGGTGACATGGGATACTGCTGGCATCGTCCTTTCGACTGTGCGTTCAATAACGCTGAGTGATCCTTCATCCTGTTTACGCAGCGACCAGGTTTCTGACGCATACGTTGGGGAAGGAGGTACCGTTGAGTCGAAAAGGTAGGCACGAAGTCGGGTGTTCTTTGTTTTCTTCACTACATCCCCGATGCTCTTGAAAGTTCCCCAAGCCGCTCGTTTCCTTCTGCACAACTCTGGAGCTAGGTCGTTCATCATATTGATTTCACATAACTGGAGCATTCGGAGATGTTGGCTCCCTTGAGCGTGAATGGGGCATGCGAAACCAAGCCGTTCTTCATGCAGATCGTTTTTTGTGAGATTTAGTCGAAGTCCAATCTTTCCACAGGCTTTATTAAAGTCGGCAACCATACGTTCTGCTTGGCTAATGTTTGGTGTTATAAGGACGGTGTCATCAGCAAAGTGAAGAAAGTGTAAGTGCCGACCATCGATTTTCACTCCTACTTTGTCGTATTCCAATGTTCGCATGATGTTCTCGACGGTGGCGGTAAATAATTTTGGTAAGATGGTATCCCCCTTCTCTAAGTCTTCTTTTGACCTCGATATTAATATTGTTGTAGAGTGGTTGTATCCTAGTTGTGAAATTCTTATACAGCTCACGAAGAATCTTTATGTACTGAGTAGGGACTCCCTGGCTGTCCTGGGCTTCCAGGACTGCTTCCGTGTTAGATGAGTCAAAAGCCTTTGTTAAATTGGCGAAAGTGAAACAACGCAGTCTTCTATACTCTCGCGACACTTCAATGAGTCTTGTTATCGTGTGGATGTTGTCCATCGTACTGAATCCTTTCAGAAACCCTGCTTGCTGACAGGGGTGTCCTTTGTCGAATGTTCTCTCAGTCCTGTTTAGGAAAATAAATAGAATAAACATGTCGTACCAGCGGTTCTCCATTCTGAAATCCGATATGCCGTTTCTTCAATGAGGAATAGAACAACATCTAGCTCGAAGGATGTTCCACCAGTCTTGTCTAACACTTTCCAATTCTCAACAAGTTCTCTATCATAATTCAAGGTTCCTCTCTAATGGAAGACCATCAAGACCGCGTCGTTGTACAAAAACGAAGACGAGACCATCCACAAAAGCGCCCGTCATTTTCAGCTGACTAACGTCTATAAATTCCTTGCTCGAGTGACCTTCAAAATTGGCCAGACACTAGACGAAGGGCGGCCATGTGAGCAATCACGGTTTTATGGTATTCCAATAAGCCTTCTCAGCATAAGACTCATTGAGGTAGAGTGGAGTACATGAAACCGCGCGGTCAAACATTCATCGACATACAAGATGCATTTGCCTCAGCTGAGACAGAAGCTATCAAGGAGGCTATTGACGCTCGAGGCACTCACTCACGACAAGAAATATCTTTTGCAAGGCGTGTAAATTTTCCAAATAAAAATTTCATCGTTCTACGACGATATTACAATCGACGCAAAGAGAGGAGTTCGACAAAGCGATGCCACCTCAACAAAATTGGTTACACCTTACCTTGAGCACGTAAACTAAAAATTAAAAAAAAACAAAAGGAGAGTGGAAGTCGATGGTTGGCAATCAAAACAACTTCGGCTCGCTGATGATATTTTCCTTGTTTTATTTTACGCAACTCGTCATCACATCTACCGGGTGGATACTAGCAGCTTTTGCATTCTATTCGTTTCGGTTGTATTCATCGTCCACAGTGGTCTTCGAACATTTTGCATGTAGTTTCGGTTGCTGCTTGAGAATTTTGTCTTTCGTAGAATGCTGGTGGAGTCAGTTCTTCTTGCAATCTTGGAGATAGCAGGGCTAACGCATTCCTACATGAACTGGAGGAGAACGTTGCGGTGTGAGCGAACTAGCATCTTTTGCTTTCTGATCAATAAAAAACATCACTGATCACTGCGCTATATCCACCACTTCTGATGATGTAGTTCTTACATCACCAGGCATTAGTGGATGAATGCTAGTTGAATTTGACAACACTTGTGGACGACAGGTCTTCGACTAGATTTCGTAGGAACGATGCTCATGAAAAAAGTTCCTGCTGTGTTTACCTGAGTCGTAAAATCAAACGATTTGTTTTTTAAGCCAATTAACGCTCAAGTATATGTCTCCAAATGTTCCTACTGTGCTTACCTGGGTCGGCAAATCGAAGTGAAAAAACAACATGGCTTCAGAGTTGAGTAGGACGAAACAAGTGGCTTGATGGACGTTCATGAGCATTTGATATGTTAGTAACGGTGAGAAAGCCAAGGTGATGAACGACCTAGCTCCAGAGCCGAGTGGAAGGAAACGAGCGGCTTGGGGAACTTTCATGAGCTACCAGGTAGGAAAGTGGACTAAACAAATGAGACCCAGTGTCCTTCTTTTCTACTCCACGATTCTATCTGCATCAACGTACGCGTCGGAAATCTGGTTGCTATATAAGCAAGGTGAATGACTCGGTGTTATGGATGACGTTCAGTCAAGAGGACGATGGTGGTAGTACCCCGTGTTAGGCAAGTCATAGAAGAGGTCGCAATGATCAAAGATCAAAGGCGCCGTTCTATAGTTCCAGGACGTAGAAAATCAGGTGGAGTGGACCTGTAAGGCTTCTGAACATCAACCCATGGACAGGAACCGTGAGCTACTGCATTCTTTAAGATATTAAACACACGGTAGGAAGATCACACTACTGTTGTAGGTGGTCCATTTACGCGTTCAAGATGCAAGTAACGTCCAGACAACAGTCGTAGTCTATCTAAGAGGTAGGGTAGTGCTGTACTACAGATTCCTAATGAGAGATTAGTAATAGCTGCGCTGCCCTTTGTGTTAGAATTCGTTCCATCTGGCGTGTTATTTTGGAAGTTTGTTTCTTCGCTCGTATTTTCCGGAACGTTGCGATTCAGAAGCGGTGTTCATATGTTCTTAAGAAGGTTTCAATTTTTGCTCATCCAATTCCACACCTGCATCGTCCGTTCAACCGTATTCTCTTGCAGTACGTTTAAGTTTAAAAAACTTGAAAAACGGTCGATTGGGAAAGACATAGCGGACAATAAGATCCGTGTAAATCTTCTCTTTCCTCTTTCTTCATGAATGAAGAAATTTCCATCTAACCGCTTTTGTTTCTGAATGACACTCTGATTGTTGACATTTTAGTCTTCCGCGCTCTGTTATTTTTCCATAGCTTTTGTTTTGATGGTTCTCATCTTTCGTGATCTTTCTTCTAGCAGTTCCTTATACACCTTCAACACTGTTTTGATGAAGAGTGTTTCACTCTATTTTTCTGAACTGATTTTCTACCCTCACTTTAGTGGAATGGCGGTAGTTTCTGAATTCACCGACAAGAAACCATTATAATCTATCTGAATGGTTTATTATTCCATTTACAAGTCTTTTTCCACTGCAGAAGATTGACTCTTTTCGTCAAAAAGCCGGCTTTCGTTGTTTCCTCTTACTGTGTTTATTCCTCGACGTTCTTCTTTTGTGTTCTTAGTTAGCGTTCTCTATAGTCAGAGTGACAGCCTACTCTTGATTTTGGCGATTAACTGATTTGTACGCCTTTTACCAATACATTTCTGCCGTAAACAATAAAATCAATCTTGTTCCTTGTCATGCCTTTCGATGGCCGTGGTGTAAGCACTTGTTGATCATTCCGAAGGCAAACTTCAAGAAAGAGATTACCTAGTCTTGAGGAATCTGCAAATGTTCGGCCTCTTTTCCTTTTCTTGTTGAGAATATCCAAATTTGCTTACATGATTGCCTTCGCTTCCTATTTCCACCTTTTCATCAAAGCGTATTAGTGCGATTTCACATGTTCATTTTTTTTGTAGAAGGACACCTTCGAAAAGGCCTTCTAGTTTCACTTCTGCAGCGAGATGATATGAAAGACCGCAACGATGGTAGGTGGCCTGGCTGATGAAAGCTCACTGCACTTCTTTCTTTTGTTATAGTGTTATTTCAACGTGAACTGCTAAATTTTTATTGGTCTATTACGGCTGATTTGTTCTCCCTCGTCGCTTATATGTTGTAGAAAAACTGTCCCCTAGGGCTCTCTGCTTTTGCGAGATATCAAGATTTGTTCTTTGAGCATATTTTATTGCCTGATAACTATGTTTCTGGAGATATTGCTAAGGAACGCAAAAAGTTGCTCATAGAAATCATAGACCTGAGCCTTTTCGCTGCAAATAGTTGCAATTATTTTACTGGGTATCTGGTTATATGAGGTCGTGAGAGGTTTGAGTGCCAGTTTGAATCAAATTGGAACAGGCTTCTCTCTTGAAGTCATCAATCGATATCTCATTCAAATTTCCATCGTAGAACAGCAGTGTGATTACAGTTGAATTTGCTGGTCTCAGAAAATTGTTCAGTTTTTAATGATTAGACGAGGAGAATACATTCAGGTGTGATGTTCATGAGCAGGCTTCCACCTGTTCCTCAGTACAAACTTGGATCCGAGACTATTGTCTATGCAATCAACAAAGCCATTGAGAAAATAGAATTGGGACGATTCTCTTCTAAAGGTGATTTTCTGCTTCGACGGAAAGGAATTCCGGTCACCGAGCTACGGATAGAACTTACAGCATCCCTCTTACACGAGATTGTTATTGATCACATTCTCATCGATACGCAATAATCCAATCCTTAGTTTGTGGTGGAAAAATTGTGTGTAAATTCACAAACGATCCATATTAATAACTTATGGTCATGTGTTGCTACGGAACTCCATACCGAGGCCGAGCTCCTTCACCTTCCATAAAGTCTCAGAAGCTCCTTGCACGACTTCACTCTCCCATTGTTCCGTTGTTTATTGTTCACATGTACATTTTCGATCTTTAAATTCTGTGCCAACACTACATATCTTTCTATTTTGGAGAACAATGATAGAGCATTGGATTCGTGGTGCCAAGACAACTATTTATCTTACCAAAACTCAGTCTTTCTTCCTAATAATAGTCCTTTCTCTTCCCATCTTGTGGCAATCGAATCGTCAAGTTTAGCAACAATTACCTGTGTACTGGTTTCGAATTATCGATCTGCTTCCATACTTTTGTAAATGATTGAGTACTGATATCAATGTGATTTTTTATCAGACATCATATAGTATGTGGAATCCAGCGCCCATGCTATTTGAGGACTTCATCCTCTCCATGAACGGCCTTGAATGTTGGTCCAGTGGATTTCCCGTGACATCCTGAGATAGCTGTGCTAAACTCCTTCAACATCGTCACTGCAGGTCATTGCCAGCAGCTAGGGATTAGTGAGATCTGTTCTCAGAGAAGTTCGCTACTAATTTGTCCACCCTAGAGGTACGGATGCGTGGTCAACATGGACCGTGACTGAACAAGTAATCTTGAGCTAACACCGCTTCTAACTATTGCATCTCTCGCGTGTCAGAAATAAAAAAAAGACAAAACGGGACCATAAAAATGGAGACACAAGATAAGTATTGATAAGTTTTGGTTTAACCTTTAGTAGTGATTTCAGAACGCGTTTGTCATAACTGACCCACAGTTTGCTCGAAGAATTCGTCGTAGTGAATGTACGGTCACATCATTATTGATAAGGTCGAAGACACAGAAACGGTATTGTTCTACATGTAGTTGCCAACAAATTGTAGCATCTGTGCTTGTTGCGAACTGCTTTTTTACAAGTAAAAACCAAAAGTTCTATATGTTTACTACCATCTAGCTATAGGCTAATCACCTGTACCACCTGTATCACTTGTAGTCCACTTGATCGTCGAGTGAGTCGAGCGGGCGCCAGTAAATCTTCCATCTTTCCCCTGCCGTGCGCAAGAGTAGCCTAGTAGGTTGCGCTCGCTCTAGGCGCTTGTTGAGCATCATACCTTTCCTCTAAGTTTTTCGTGAAGAACTCTGACCATCGGGTCGGTGATCTTCCCGTAGCACGTTGGCATCTCGAGGAATCCATTTTCATGTACTGACGGCTCCTGTCCATCGCTTGTCGTTCATACACATTACGTGTCCGGCCCACCCTATCTTGGAATGTTTAACTCACAGAACGGCATCTTTAATTTTTCATCGTTGACTCAGGTCGGAGCTTCGGATCCCTTCCTCCAATTGTGTGAAACAGGACACTGCTTGCATCGTCCTTTCGTCAGCGCGCTCAATAACGCTGAGTGGTCTTTCATCCTTCTTACGCGGCGACAACGTTTCTCACGCAAACGTTAAGGGAGGAAGAATTTCTGAGTCGAAAAGTGAGCACGGAGTCGGGTACTCTTTGTTTCCTTTACTACAACCTGCATACTTTTGAAAGTTTCCCAAGCCGCTCGTTTCCTTCTGCTCAGTCTCTGGAGCTAGGTCGTTCATCATATTGATTTTCCGACCTAGATAGATATAACTGGCGCATTCGGAGATATTGGCTCCCTTGAGCGTGAATGGGGCATGCGAAACCAATCCGTTCCTCATGCACATCGTTTTTCTGAGATTTAGACGAAGACCAATCTCTCCACAAGCTTTATCAAAGTCGGCAAGCATTCGTTTCATTTGGCTAGTGTTTGGTGCTATACGAATGATCTCATCAACAAACAAAGATAGTGTAATTGCCAACCATCGTTTTTCACTCCCATGTTGTCCCATTCCAGTGTTCGCATGACGTTACCGAGATTACATCGCCTTGGCTGACTCCTCTTTTGATGTCGATGTTAATATTATTGTAGAATATGGTGTTTTGGTTGCAGAATTTTTATATAGCTCATAAAGAACCTTTATGCGCTAAGTAGGGACTAAGCTGTCCAGAGGTTCTATGACTGGTTCCATCTCAGCTGAGTCCAAAGCTTTCCTTAAACCGAGGAAGGTGGGACAGAGCATTCTCTTGTACTCTCGCGATACTTCAGTGAGTCTTGTTGTCGTGTGGATGAGGTACATCTCGCTGAATGCTTTTCGGAACTCTGCTTGCTCACATGGCTCTCATTTGTCCAATATCTATTAATCCTGTTTAAAAAGAGACTCAAGCGAAGAATATGTAGACGACTGATAGCAAGGAATTTTAACTTATTATTTACTGCCTACTCTACTCTGTGATTATAACTACAGCCGCAGCTTAACTGAGGTCGTTGCCGATTTGGGCTCACCAGATCAATCTCGCTGACGAATGACTGCTGATGGCAGAGATCGATAGAACTAACTGAGAGACAGCGAAACGAAAGACCTGCATGGTGTGGTGGTGAACGCATTACTCCCCAGACCCGGAAAGGACAATAGCGCGTTCGTTCCCCACTATAGGCACCTGCGGTCCAGAGTTTTGAAAATATCTCAGCATCATTGATAGCAAGCAGTTTGGGCTATAATTTGCGATACCGTGGAGGTCACCATTTGTTTAACAATAACACAGTCTTTCTGGTCTTCCACCGAATGAAAGCTTGCATTCTAATAGGCAACGTGTGAAGAGCCGAGCTGGTGTGTTTGTGCTGACCTGGGCCCCCTAAAGGCCTCAGTGGTGAAGTGAGAACCTCGTGAGCCCATAGAAGGGGGTAATTACTTGTTCGAATGGGGGCCGGTCGTCCACGTTTTGCAAATGTTTCAGCATTATAGCGATAAAAGTTGTACTTTTGTCGAAAATAGTGTTTAACTAGAAAGATGATCTTTATTTAAGTTTCAACAACAAGTATTTACTGGGGTTCAAATTTTTCTACCCTCACTGACGTCTCAACGTATTCTTTTGAGAAGCAAGAAAAACTTATGGCGTTCTTCTGAGGTATTTTTTTAAAAATACGAAAACTATTGCATAGGAATTTCTAATGATCTGACTCTGTCTGTGCAAAGGCAAACCATCAGTATTAAATTATACCTTTGGAAAAAAGCAAATAGTAAATAAAATAGTGAAGAAAAGCACAAAACTTGAAAAGGCGAGGACGCCATCACAGTTGATGAAGGGAATTCTGAATTGCTGACACCATAAATTAAAAATTCATGACAGTTATTGTTGATGGCAGCGTTAGGTAGAAAACTAGCTGATAAACGCAAATCGAGGGTCTCCGTGGTGCAGTGTGTAGTAAGCGAGCTTCTGGAAAGGGTAGTCGTGGTTCGATCTGGCCCAGGGTCAAATTTTTGAGAATATCTCGGCATCGTTGTGGTTGTATTTTACATCATATCCTGCCGTAAAGAATTATAGTCGGCAGCAAATAAAAGATTGATATTCATAACAGTAATTCAGTAATCAGTCACCGAAAAATGATTAACACTGCATGTGAAGAGCCGAGCCAGTGTGTTTATGAGGACTTATGGAAGATTCTTCAGGTGTTCAGATGTTATCCTGTTGGTGCCTGGTGTTGCTCAATTATTCATCGACGAGATAGCATGTTGAATTTTGAGAGGGAGAAGCGGCGGGACGACATATCCATTCTCCCTTTATTTCTCATTAGGGAAGGAGGACGTGGCTATTGAAGAGATCTGAGAAGTGATCGTGAATAAATTTTTTCCACTGGCTTTTTGGAAATTCTAACTGCTTCTTTTCGGCTTCGGAGTGCGATCATCTTGGTTTCGTAATTGGTGAACTTCTTTTTATCTTTGCGAATGCTTTTTCCATCTTCTGCTGCTTCGACCATAACTGCTGCTCTTCGTTCTTTAATATCTTCTTTTATCATATGTCTCCATTGTTTTGCAACTTCGAATGTGAGCTGATCGCTGTCTGTAGCTTGTGCGATTCTACGCTGGCGTATGAGCTCAAGAGTTTCTGAAGACAGATGTCTCTTGGTGACTTTAGACCACCCAGCTTTCACAGTCGTAACGTGAAGGTGTTGAATGAGCTGGTGGTATTCCCCGTCGATGTTGTCGAGAAGGAAATCTTCTCGAAGCCGGCTTATGAACTGGATAAATCATAGTTTATGATGGTTTTAGAGTTTCGTTTCGAATTTAGCTAATTTTTGTCTTTTCCGCAAAGATGAAATTTTGCACGAAGGAGGTAATGGTGTGATTTCATGTGGAATTTTTAGGACAGCAGCGAGATCGTTTAGGCAAAAACCTTCGGTTTATTATGATGTGGTCTATTTCGTTATGGTACTCTCCATTGGGAGACTGCCACATCCAGCGCTGAGGGTGGGGTTTCTGGAATTGTTAGTTACCATGGATTATCTTGGTCGCCATGATAAACTCAGACAGCCGCTCACCCTGTTCGTTCCATTCTAGTCCGTGGGTCCCAACGTGACGTTCTTCAGACGTTCTTCTTGGTCCAATCTTGGCGTTAAAATCTCCAATGATGACCTTGAAGACTGTATGGTATGAATGGTAGTGGTACTCTGCACAACTCCAAATTCATATACAGCATTTCAACTTCGCCTTTGTCACGCCTTAATATCGGTGCGTAGATGACGAAGGTCAAATCCGGTACTAATCCACATCTCTTCAACCGTAAACATGCGATTCCGGTTGTTAGTTGTTCGAATGAATCAGTGTTCGTGGCCAAACTCGTGTTGATGAGAACGCCAACTCCGCCGACCCCTCTACTGTCCATGTTCTGAAAAACATTTTTTTTTCATTATCATTAGACGGCGTTGAAAGGGCGGCGTCTTCTCATCTCAGTCCTCAACCAGTCCGATGACGTCGTAGCTCATCGTTCTTGCCTGCATGATCAAATCCACCACCGAAGATTCAGATGCAAGTGAGTGTGCTTTGTAGGTTCTTTACCATTTAGGCAATCTAGAGTAGCGTTAAGATTTTAGCAGCCTCTCCGCACTCACCGTATTCAAGGCCACAGTATTAGTGGCTCTTTCACGGTCAGGGGGAATAAGGGTCCTTATTTTACTCCGTTTAGCATTTACTACCACTTGTAGCTTGCTGAGCGACCGTTAGGGACAACGACCATTGGACCATTTTGAAACATTGGCCCAGTAGTCTTAGAGACCACTAGATCATTAGGGACCATTGGACCACTTTTCACGTCGATGTTAATATCGTTGGGGAACGGTGATGTTGTGGCTGTGAAATTTTTCTACAGCTCACGAAGAATCTTTATGTAGTGAAAAAGAACTCCCTGACTAGCAAGCGCTTCCATGACTGCTTCAATCTCAACTCATCCAGAAGCTTTCTTTGGATCAATAGAGCTGAGATAAAATGATCTCTTGTACTCTCTCGATATTTCAATTAGTCTCGTTATCGTGTGGATGTGGTTCGTATAAATTCCTGTTCGAAACCTTGCGTTCTCATATGGTTGTCCTTCCCCCATTGTTTTGTCTATCCATTTTAGGATGAGTCGAGTGAAGAGTTCATAGAGACACAGAACAACAGATTGTGCGATAGTTGCCGATATCGTGTAGGTCACCCCAATTGGAGATAACACAGTCTTGATGGTCCTACATTGCATAGGAACTTTGCATTCTGTCACGTAAATGTGAAGAGCCGAGGCAGCGCCATGATGACTGGTGGTAGGCTCTTCAGGTGTACAGATCTTATCCTGTCAGGACGTGGTGTTATTCGGTTCTTCACCAATAAGAGAGCATATCGGTTCTTGAGTGGGGGAACTGGTGGGACAACATATCCATCTTCCTATATTTCGTAGGAGGGCAGGAGGATGTAGCTATTAAAGAGATCCGAATAGTACTCGTGGAAAATATCTCTATTGCCTTTCAGGAAGCTGTAACTGTTGCGAACGAGGGTTGGAGTGCAATAATCTTGGATTTGTACTTGGTAATGTTTCGGTTCGCTATGCGAATGGTTATCCCAGCGTGGGCAGTTTCAAACTGCTCTTCTATCTTTAAGATGTTCTTTTATCGCCTGTCTACATTGTTTTGCAACTTCATTCAATGGCAGTTGCCTGCAGCCCCACCACTGAATGTTGCCGTATCAGCTTGATTTTTCTGGAGCCAGACAGCTTCCGGTGAGTTTCGAACTGTCAACCTTCATAACGCTGACAAGAGGATGATGTTGTGTAAGTCGATCGTGTTCTTAATCGATTTTTGTGCATAAAGGCATCTTTCGAAAACCCGACATAATCTCAATAAGTTCTGATTTACGGTTGTTTGAGACTTTTTTTCTGCAGTTCTGTGGCTTTCTCTCTTTTCTGCGAGAATTGAAGTCTTCCGCGAAGGAGGCGATGGTCTGCACCCGTGAGGAATGCTGGGAAACCAGCGAAGTAGCAATTATTGCCCGAATAGTTACTATTGCTTTATATTGCATTGTGTTTATGTAATACCGACCACATCCACAGTTTCTCATATCGCTTGGCAGTCTTGCAGTATATAGATGTTTTCATCTCGTTCTAATGAACTTTGCTCGCCATAAACAGTCTCATTATGCAAAACTATTTGTGCAATCGGAACTTGTTGCATGTTACTACCGCCCAAAGTCATCAAGTGTACAATAAATAACACAAAGGGCAAAAGATTTCTACGAGAGCCACCTTTTGCCATTTGGTCTGATCATGAGGGATTTGGAAGCGGTAGTCAACGAATGTTTTCGGTGAAAGATCTGGATCTGTGCCAAAAGACCGCCTCCTCCTTAAATATATGGATAGCCTCGTGAGTTAGTATCTCGGTTTGCCACTCCTTTCATCTTATCCGTTACGCAATGTAGGTGATCCAAGTTGTTAACTCGTATTGAACGTGGTCACCACCGTACGTTAACTTTAACTTACTGTCATGTACCTCTAAGCACACCAACGCAATTGTGCACTCATTATGAGTTAATGTTGTTGCAAGCTTACACGTACTCCCTAACATGCTGACGTCATAAGGACGATATCACAAGCTGATATATGGTGTGTAACCCTATCGTTTTTCGTTTTTCGTTTTTCTTTCTATTATCCTCATTAATCCTATCATATTACGGCCTTTGATGAATCCTTTGATGTGTGCACCTCTTGTACCACAATTAATGTATTCTATATCCAAGGACCAAAGCTGCTAGCCAGCCTTACTCTCACTTATTGATCATATTACCAGATTGCATCCTGTGTTTTACCGGTGTTCACATATCGGTATTCGTGCATTACTATTGTTATATAAAGGCTTAACTACTCAAGTTTGAGGCATTGCTATGTGACATCGAAAAAGTCCCACGCAGCAACCTCCTACGAAGTCGAGCATTCTACTTGAAGCTAGTGATTATTCAGTGCGCAGAACTGACTTGAAGGCCTAATTTCTACAAACAACTGCTATGAGCGACTTCGGTCAAACAAAGCCTTCAATTTACTATATTGCTGTCTATTCATCACGGTATTCCTCATTAACAGGCTCCCACATCCAGTGTGGAGAGTGAAGTTTCTGGATTTGTGAGTTACCATGGATGGTGTTGGTCGTCATGATAAACTCAGACAATCGCTTACCTGATCCTTTCATCCTAATCCGTAGATCCCAATGTGACGTTTTACTACCCACAAACGAAAACGACTACACGATTTGTGTGGTCTACCACGGGACAACCACCAAGTACTGGACATCGAAATGCGATTACTTACTTACTTTGATACTTGAACGGCTCGTCCTCACTAGTTGTGCGGGCGGGTCCCAGCACAATCACCATTCTTCGGAGATTTGCTGGTTAAGCCATTGTGGTTCCCTGGAATCCCTGATGACAGTTTGGCCAAAGTCTGCCCCAGGTCGTCATCACGATAGGCAGTCGCAGCCTTTGTGGATCAGAGGGAGATTTACCATGCGACTTTGATACCAAGACGTGGTGGATCCTGGTACTGGTTTACTCTTAGCTAGGCTTCCTGATGGAAACGCCAGGCTCCTTCCCAGCTTGGGAGAAATTGAGATTTTCTAGTTCGTGCCTCTCCTCTGCAGGGCAGTCATGTCTTCTCGGTGCTACCACTTCGGTACTCTGTGGCATTCCGTTGCTCTTCGGAAGTACGGCAGCCTTCACTCAGGTGGGTAGGCTACATGATTTGTGTTCTAAATTGAGCCATCGGAAATAGTTCCAGTCTTTTTTAACCGCTCCATCCCGGCCTCGTTTTTGTGAGTGGCCCAGTCGAACACGCTCGATTCTTGTATGCCTCGAATTTTTCCGATCTTTTGGCAAGAAAAGTCTTCTTTTTTCTGTAACCATAGTGCCTCAAAAGCTGTGAACATAACAGAATTCTAGAACATACTTTACTCTACCGTTCTATGAGTATGAATATCATCTATGCACCCATTTACTGTGTGTTACAATGGTCATTGTGCAAATACATTGCTCTCCCTGCCTAACTAACTGCGCTTGTTCAGGTCGAGTTACAATTAGCTTTTTTTCCATGTTATTGCTACAGTATTAGCAGATGGAGGGTGATGCAGCGCATTACTTTTAGTAAATTACAGAACATCCTAAACTTGAATTTTCATAGGTCACTTTAGCGTTTAGCTTTTGATTACACTACACGACATTGACTGCCCTTTTTTCTCACTATGACTAGCAAATTTCCAAGTTATGAGATTCCGTTTCTCAGGATGGAAGCTGTTCCAGGTTGGCTCCTTGCTGATCAATCTCGGGGTAACATCGCTGGTTGGTGCAACAGTGCTATTCCCTGCTGTGATATTATGCTTGACAGACAAGCAAAGCAAAATACAAATCATTCGACTGTAAAGTTACAAATTGTTTTAAGATTGTTTATTTGATATCTTTCCCATTCCTATTTGCTTGATCGAATAAATTCAAGAAAGTCTAAAGGAGCATAAAACAGAAAGCGATCAGAACAGTACGCAAGCAAACTTGACTGGGAAAGGCACGACGAAACTTCTGAAGAATACACTTGAATTAACAACCACAATTCATGATTTAATTATCGAATGGAGTCAATGGAAGGTCTCGAAAAGTCGTTAAGAAAGCAAGAAGAAGTGTAACGCTGATCATTTTATAGTTGTATTATGGCGAACGTTCCTTAAGATTTGATGTCCACATTTGAAACGACACGCGGTATCATGTCTGATCTGATCTAGTTACGTCCACTTCAATCTTTCGCTATATATTTTTCCCATTTCTTAAAAAATGAGGGAGGATAACAATCAGTGCATTTAATATACTTAGCCAATTCATTCTATGTGTAAAAATGATAAAAGCTCTCGACGTTGATCAATCCCTGAGGGTTCCGCCATGCATTCGACTTCAATAAGGACACCGACCTGTTCGAATATTCTGAAAATGTGTTGAGTCCAGTTGTAACGCGCATTTATCAATCTTAAAAAAATTCAGCATCTTATTTCTCTTGTTTCCTTGAATTTTTCTTCGCTAATTTTAGAAGGTTTCCATCTCTTCTGAGAACTGGAACTTTCCTGAAATATCTAAGATTTGCACAGAAGTTCTGCAGATTTCACATGAATTCTCACCATAATGGTGACGTGGAAACAATGTTGGGACTAATTACTTACTTGATACTTGAACGGCCTGTCCTCACTGGTTGTGCGGGCCCCCAGAGTAATCTCCATTTTTCGGAGATTTGCTAGTTAAGCCATTATGGTTCCCTGGAGTCCCGAGGTCAGCCTAGCCAAAGTCTACCTTAGGTCTTCACCACCATAGGCAGTCGCAGCCATTGTGGATCAGAGGAAGATTTACCACCATGCGACTTTAGATACCAGGACGGTGGTGGATCCTAGTCTTGGTTTACTCTTAGCTAGGCTTCCTGATGAAAACGCCGGACTCCTCCCTCAGCCTGGGAGACCCTGTCAGGAGATGAATCCCCCGCTGTATATGGCAGTCCGACATGGAGGAACACCTCCCAGCCACGATGAAGCGGTAAACCGTTGAGATGAATGCGATTACTACGTGCCTGTATACGGAGAAAACAAAACAAGATGCTCGCTCAGTTGAAGAAGTGCAAGTCGAAGAAATCCTATTCTGCTCAATATCTGGAGGATCACCTTTGGAGGAGAATAATGGGCTCTAAACAAGGTGAAGACACCGAAACGTCAGCAACTGTTATTGATAAGTGCTGTAATAACAACATCGTATTTGCTCATCAAGGAAAACAGTGAAGTATTGATCACTGTCCACCTTAAGAGAAACTCCGTCATGGTAGTTTGCTACTAATTGACCGCCCCAGAGAGATGGAAGCTTGGTTGACACGATGCAGGATAGAACCAGTAATCTTTTGCGAACGGCAGGTCTAAACCACTACGTTTCTCGAACATAGGAAATGAAAAAAAAGACAAAGCGGAACTACAAAAACGACAGCGTGAGAGAAGTCTAGGTTCAGCCGCTTGTAGTGATTTCAGAACGCAATAGTCATACATGATCCATATGGTGTCTTAAGAATTCTTCGTCGTAAATGTGTTGATAAACTGTCCAAGATGTAAAAAGAAATTACTGTTCTGCTTATACGTTCTTCGATTATCAAGAAAAGCCAAGGTTGGTATAAAGTTTTATTCGGTGAACGCTTCGACGCCTTCGTGTTCTTCAGAGCTGGATTGATCCCAGTCGATGATCCACAGGTGCTCGCCACGCGATGTGATTGCTCATTGTCGCATCTACTCGAATCCAGTGAAGGGAACCGCTAGAACGGAGAACCTCATTGGGCGGTGCCCTTCTGTACAGGATGGACGTTGATCGATTTCCGCCTCCAGTATGATCCACTTTTACGGGCAATGCATCCTGCAGCACTCGGTATGATATTAGCTAGCACACAGCGAATCAACAGTTGTTCAAACTTAATGACCTTCAACACCCGTCCTCTATAAAAAGGGCACCGCCGAGTGAAATTCTCCATTCCAGCTGTACTTCATCCAGTGGATTCGACTTGATGCGACAACGACCAGCTGTAGAGCATCGGCTCGGATCAATCAAGCTCTGAATAAGATGAAGACATCGGAACGTTAGCTGAGTATAACTTTTTTATCAGCATCGTTTTTTGCTTAATAGTCGAAGCAGGTACTGATTAATTCGGCCGAGGTCGAATGAAAATCGGTTGGAAAAGTTGTTCTTCTGGTGTTCGGCGGAAAATCATTGCTTTTTTACCTGTTGCGGTTTCATTTAGAAATAGCTGCCAAGAATTTTAATATGTTTACTACTCTCTAGTTGGACGGCTTATAGTGAGATTTATGGACGAAATTCGGATAATCAATACCCATCCAAGCAAGGAACATCATATATTCAGCAATTCACTAATTCATAAGTATTTTTTGTACACATTTCCTTTTCCAATTTGTTGAAATCATGCCACCTATGGCACGTATTTTTTGGTGGCTATTTACTGCTGTCAATAATAAGCTGCAGATCACCTCCAAATTGGTGTGTTCAAGAGATCTCCTTAGATTCATTCATCCATATCACTGAGCTGTAATGATGATTTAGTTGTTGTAGTATAATGATCAAACGGTCTTGCGGTTGATGAAAGTCATCAACCGCCTGATCTTTTGAGGGCCTTCGGCTTGCTAGCAACAGTCTTTGGCCACTTTATTCGGAAAAAGCAAGGAGTTTCGGCGGAGCATATACATTTGTACCTGTACATCAGTGACATCTTAGTACACCTCTATGACGTTTTATTCAGCAGAAATAGCTTAGTATTCAACTAGACACGACAAGATAACCATACTTCTTCAGAAAACGTTTTTTTATAAACAATAAAGAATACGAATTCGTTTCTATAGGAAGGAGATCCGTGCCCATTGCACAAAGTGAAGACATGGCAAAATAAAGGCACGAAAGGAAATGCACCGAAATTAGTGAGCAATTAAAGCAATGAAACAACGTACCGAAAAAGTTCTACAGAGTTTGAATAAAACAATTCATCGGGAAAAAACGAGTACCACGTTATGCAAAACTTATGGGATCGAATTTCTTCGACTACGAACAAGTGAATCGTTGTCGTCGCTTTCACTTTCACTAGGAAGTTCCGAAACAGCCGATTCGAAGCTTTCCGATGATTCGCCCTCCCTTTCAAAGAAATAGAATTGTTTGCTAGCATAATAGAAGCGAACTCAGGCAAGGTTCCGCTACGCATTTACAAATCACAGAATAGTGAATTAACTCTTAAGACATATTTATTTATATGATCTTGTAAACCGATCCTTTTGAGCTGATGCGAGGTTGGTAATAGATGAACCGGAAAGACGAATCCCTCACTATCACATTTAACCTGGCGCTTTTTTTAAAAATGATTTTTTGACCCCTGGGTGGGTCTCGCTCGCCATCCCACGTGAACAACACGCGGTTAGTCCCACTCCTCACAGCATGGAGAGTACTCTTTTTGATCAATATGGGGTTATTTAAAAGTTTGATCTTCATTAATATTACAGATAATTCATCTAATATAGGGCTAATGTTACATAAAATACGTCCAGGCTCCGAGGAAGGCGAAATAGCCGAAATGTCGGTCATCGATCAAAACCACCACCAACAACAACGACAACGACAATGAAAACCTATACCAACCTCGCATCAGCTCAAAAAGAACAGTTTGTAAGATCATATAAATAAATATGTCAACTATTTATGCCGAGGTTTATAGAAAGTAGGTCTTTTGAATTACTAACTCCTGAGACTTACTCCGTTGTATAGTTTCCTTTTTGCTGATAGAGGTACCAGAGCCAAGAAGGCAACACTTGATTGTGATGCATCATAAACTGAAAAAGCTACTCATCCAACCTCAGTTCTTGGAAGTTTTTTCAAGTTAATAACAAAAAGTTAATAACAGTAAACTACAGCGCAGTTCTCGTGCATTTGGATCTACCGTCAAATTGCATAGAAAGTTCAAATGCATGAGTTCAATACCCAAGCCTACTCTATTTCTATTCAAACGGACAGAGCGCAAATGTCTACAGTGTTGGGTGGCCATGACCTTGTAAGCTGCAATCAACATTCAAAGAAACTGAAGTGTTAGTTAATGCCATAAGAAATTATGCATACATTACGACGACAAATCTGCTGCAGTAAATTCCAAGCAGTTGAAGTCTAGCCAGTGCAACAAATATCTTTGTTTAGATTCTTTCAATAACAACGATGGCAACTGTAGGACATAAATGTACATGTTGCACAACTATGTAATAAATAAATTCTGTGTAAGTGCAGGTTGAAGATGTTGTGGGTTGTGGTCATTAGATTGTGTAAAAAGTGTTAATCGTAAAAACTGGAGATTACGAACTAAATGCTCTAGCGACTACTTTTACAACAATAGTAAAAGGATATAGTAGAACGATACGAAGAAAGAGTAAATATTGTGCAATGTTTCCAAAGACACTGCACAGTTCCTCATAACTCGTTGATGATGTTGAATGTGCAATGTACACATGCCTAGTTCTTCTACATACTACAAATGCTTCTACACAAGTCTATTAAGTGATGTACCAAGATATCATGGTAATAAGGTCTCCTAAATTGCGAATTTCAATGTGCAAACACAGAAGAATGTTCGCACCATCCGCGTAAAATTCATACTAAACGATACTGTGATACTAGACGACTGTCTCTAGAGAAGACTGTTTTTTTTTCAGGAATTATGTATAAAATATTCAGTGGAAAATTGAGTTTTTCTAAGCTGATGTGCGTCGCATTTAGACCGGATGAGCTACCGAGCGATTTAAAGAAATATAGCATAACAAGCTCTGCACGCAAAACAATCAGCCGAGAACAAAATGAGTTATGTGTGAATCATGTTGGCCAATTTGCCCCAAAACGCATTAGTCACATGGTACTCGTGTCGTCAACCCTATCTAGTTTTTTAAAAAATATTGCTTCGCAAATTCAGTCAACAGAATTCCGGAAGTTATAAAATGGACTGCCACAATGAAGGGAGGGAGAATCGATGTGAAATCTGCCACTGCAGTACAGCAATAACTTAAATCATGCGATCCACTCCATCCATTCTAGCCAAGCATTAAATGCTAAGATTCCTTAAAGTAACACACGTAAATGGATATAAAATTCAGAAAAAAAAAGTAATATTACAGAGAGAAATAGTTGTATGTAACGAGAAGCAAAATACTCACCTCAACCAACGGGATGATGAGAGCCCTATCAGACTTTGGGCTTAGCATTACCGTTGACCTCCCTCCTCTTCCCATTCTGCCAGTACGACCAATTCTATAAAGCGGAAACTATGGAACTAATTTCATTTTCACAAGGACTTCCAAATTGGAACAAGATGATATAACTGTACTAACCTATGTTTGTAGTCGCTGAAATCCGTAGACATCTCGTAAATGATGACCTAAATTTTTTTTTTGCATTTAGCACCATTTTCATATTGCGCCTTTCAACACCACACAAACATCATCTCGCAGCAAACTCTATTTAGACATAGCAAGCGTGCTTTCGGTGAAGACAACACCCTTTTAGTATAACAACTACCACTTTTACGGCATTATACGCGTCTCTTTTAGAAGCTATTGCAATTATTTACCAAATAGAGTGAAAATGAGAGCTTAGGTTACGATGAAGACAGATTTAAATTCAATAGAACGAAAGATTTACAGGCTCCACAACCAAGATTTCGTCCTCGGAACGTAGGAAACCTTGTAACTGGACTCTTGTTCACTAGGATTTGTAGATTCTAATGGTTATATTTCAACTGTTCAGACAGGTAGTCGTCCTATCTAAGGTATTATGGAGTTCAGCAGACGTGTCTATCAAAAAAGTTGGATCAAAAGTCTTTTACGAGCTTCTCAATCACAACTGGTGAACAGGCAAGGTGACTTCTTCACTAGAGAAAGTTCGAGTATTGTTGTGCTTTCTCCTATATCCGCTGTAGGTAGAGTGAGTGCCGTATCACAATTCTTCTTAAAATCTTCTTTCATCTCCTCTAAAAAGCTTTGAATTCTGACATGCAAAATGGTTATTATTCGCTAGCCGTGCAACCCATGGTTGGTTAACACCTTGACAACTCCTGTGGAGAAATATCGACAGCGGACCGATTTCGGGTAAAAATCTGCACATAAAGCCATATCGGTAAGGCGAAAGGATTCGACTGAGGATGATTTAGTCAAAATTCTTCACGAAGCTTTCTAACGGAGGGTCTCATATTCACAACGTTTACTACCGAGAAACTACTAGAAGTGTGAGGCACTTAGTCCTGTTAAAATCGTGATCGAAGTCGCCCTTGTGTACGTTATGAAGCTGTCCATCCAAGTTTAAATATACTTGGATACTTGCATCCCTAAGACGGCCCGTCCTCACTGGTTGTGCGCGCCCCAGGATACCCTTCATTTTTTTGGATTTTGCTGTTCTAGATATTGCGTTTCCCTCGAGTCTTGCGATCAGCATGGCCAAAGTCTACTCAAGGTCGTCACCATCACAGGCACTCCTGCCCTTGTGGATCAGAACGAGATTTGTCACCATGCGACTAATTTGATACCGGGAGAGTGGTGGATCATTGTACTGGTTTATCGTTAGCTAGGCTTCATGATGGAAACGCCGAACTCCTTCTCAGCTTAGGAAACTCTGCTGGGGGGATTAATCCTCCCGCTGTACATCGCAGCCCGACACCTAGGAACACCTGCCAGCCACGATGAGGCGGTAAACCGTTGGGAAGTTCACCAAATATACATTAAATATCGCCATTTTATTATCGTTGTGGTTAATGCTGAAGAGCAGACACTATGAAAGATGATACTGGCCCCTATCTTTTCAAAACATCCAGTTAGAATCGACACTGCTTCCAGAGTATCAACACTTATCGCTAGGCTCTTGCTAATGCTTTTCAATAACTCCCTCTTGTCAATGCATTTCAATAACTCCCTTCTTCTCCTTAAAATCTTAGTTCAAAACTGAAACAAAAAAAGCAGAATGCCTCGACATATACTGAATCAAACTTCAAGCCTCTAGTGAATTTTAAAATGATAGCTTTCTTCAACCCTCCATTAACAACAACATTATTCAGTGGTCTTATAATTCTTCCAACTTCCTGTAAAAAAACTACATGGCAACTTACGTGATCTACTTCAGGAATATCCTGTCCTCGTGCTAGTTTGTTAGTGGCTACAACGCCCTGAATTTCGCCAGTCTTCATCCTACGGAGGGTAGTTTCGTTGTCGTCTAACGTGTAATCTCTAAACTATAAAACTAAGCCAACTAAAGAAATATCGTGAAGCAACACGGTCTTTGTAACATTGTTCGCTATAGAAATAGGCCACAAGCAAAAACATCTGCAAAATTTGCAAATAAATCAATTTAACAAACTCAAGAAAAAAAACCTGTCTTTGTTCTTGGAAGAAACAAACTTGCACAACCATCAAAGTATCAATGAAGCAGAAACTGTGATAGGGTTGCACTTTTAACAGTGATGGCCATCCAAATATGCAATACTGTTCTCTGAGGTGATACCGTCCTTGTTCAATGGAGGTGGCAGCAAATTATAGTATTGCATTACAAATTGGTGCAGTTATATTTCCTTACACTAAATATAACAGGGCGCATGTAGCGCAGTGGTCGAAGACGCCCTGCAATACACATGGGATCGATTTCCGCGCCCACGGCTCATCAAGCCCTCCATCCCTCCGGGGTCAGCAAATTGGTACCAGACTTGTCTGGGAGGATAGCAGCACTGGCTTGATATATCGGTAGGCCACCGCGAGTTATTGTAAAAAGCCAGATATGAATTCAATCAGCTCCAGCGATGCTTAATGAAGTCGAATGCACGGCGCATCCCTAAAGGATTGATCAACGCCGAGAGCTTTATCGTTTCTGTGATCCTTATGAATAACTCCTATGCAGGTATTGGCAAGGATCTTTTCGAACTCCGGTTTTTTCACTATTCACAGGCGTTGAAAAAAGCGTGTGGCGCAATAATTAGAGCTCACAAACAATATACACATCGGTCGTTGTTTCTGAACTATGTCACGACCTAGCAAAGCTTCCCAAAGCTCTGAAGTCAACAAAGTAATTGCAGACTTGCAGAACAACAATACTGATTTTTATTATCCCACAAATGTACGTCGAAGTTGGCAAATGTCTCGGAGACTTCGCCTTCTTCCAAGTTATTGGCAACCTAATTTATAAATCAAACCAAAAATTTGTCTGTTGAAAAGCAATAACTCTTCTTAATTTTAAAGAGCGGGACCATCCCTATTTTGTTCACGTAAGATGACTAATAAAACTCATTCAGATCAAAAAAACTAATCTAAAATTAGGCATTTAGCACTTAGTCAAGGGTATAGGAGGCTTCCATCCATTTTTGAGTCACTGAAGCTTAACCAAAATGTCTCAAGACGTTTATATTGTCTTACGTTTGTAGTACAACGGTATTTTGGATAAACATCAAAAATCAAAAATGAATAAAAATGACTCAGTGTCACAGGTGAATTATGAATCGGTGAGCGATATGCAGACGCTCACTTTAAAATGAACTTTTCACGTAAAAAAATACTCCTACTAAATCAACGTTGTAGATAACGCAGAAGTCTAAAATCTAAGAATGCTATGGAACTTGTAGCCGCCAGTTAATTTCCCTGCGTTCGTTTGCAATCAGAACGATGAGTAATGAGAGGATGATATGATGTCTTCCTCTTATTGAAGAAATGGTAAATACTTTTGGAACAAAAGGATTAAAAGGAAAAGACGATTACTTCAGAGTCCAATTCCTTTTCATCATTTAGGGTCCGAAGCTGACTCCTCAAGAAATTTTGATAATTTTTCGACAACTAATGTACTTGAGCAGTTAAGACCTTGATATGGAAGTGAACTTTCCAGTAAATATGGTCTTTTCAAAAACGTCACTTCATTTGTTAAGCTGTTTAGATTCGAAATTTTTCAAAAACTACAAAGATTCCGCTCTTCCTGTGACTAATTTCAGAACATCACCGCACAATTCTCGACGAAATACCCCTTGTAGAATCGCTTCGCTGACTTGAAGTAATTAGTAAAGTTGAGAGATTTCTTGTAAACCAATTAAAGTTCTCAGAAGGTTCGATCCTCCAAACGGCCTACAGCGTCATCGTGGCTGGCAGGTACTCCTGGGTGTCGAGCTGCGATGTACAGCGGGGGATTCTTCACCCCACATCACGGTCTCCCAAGCTGAGAAGTCCGGCGTTTTCATCAGAAGGGCCAGCTAAGAGTAAGCCAATACCAGGATCCACCACCGTCCTGGTATCAAACTAGTCGCAGGGTGGCAAATTACAATGGAAATTTTGTTGGAGCCCTCATAAACACTGAAGACGCACCATCTAAGTACCCAAGTATCTAAGTAAAAGTTTCGATATATTAGATCAAAGCTACACCCAGCGTATCAGTAGAAACCAATTTCTGTCGAATTATATGTGAGAATTTTACTATTGTGCTCTTCTTTAGTTCTTTACTAGTTCGCGGTCGGTTACTTTTTCATTCCTACTTTCGTTTCTGATTTTGGTTTTACCATCTCTCCGAATCAACTAGTAGGAAGACCGAGCGAAGGATTCGTCGCCGAAAATACACCTCCCTCTGATCCACATCGTGGTGAAGACCTGGATACGCCCTTGCAAGGTTACGTCAGGACTCCAAGGAGGCCAAGTTGCACGACCAGCAATAGGCCAGCCTCAGTACCCCACACACTGGGTGCTACCGTCTATGACGTCAGGCGGTAAGACGACCGGTGAGAGGCCAGAAAACCTCGGGTTACGCAGGACGTCATTGGAACCGGATCTGACGAACACACGCACGACACGCCATGGAGATTGTTTCTTACTATGCACCTATAATGCCAGAACACTCTCCACAGACGCCGATCTTCACGCCCTTCTTGTAGCCGCAGATGGCATTAAATTTCACGTGATTGCATTACAAGAAACAAAAATCAAGAAGACCGACATACGCCAACTAAACAATGCGGCCCTTGTGATTCGTGGAGAAAAGGTCCCGTCACGAAATGTCGGTGGCGTAGGCTTGGTCGTCCACCCGTCCATTGACCATCTCGTCGACTCATACGAGATCCTTTCCCCTCGCATAGCCGTACTCCGTCTTCAACTGTCGCATCATAAGAAGATTACTATCACCAACTACTACTCACCGACCGACGCAGCTGATAAGTACGAATTAAATGCGTTCTACTATCTGTTGGAGGAAGTCATCCGCCATGATAAAGCATATCATAAATTTGTTGTTGGAGACTTCAACGCTAGAACAGAAAAGGCCAACGAGAGCGAATATAGGATCGGAAATTTTGGATTAGGAGAAAGAAATGAGAATGGAAACCGTCTCGCAGGACTCCTTTCAGCAGCACGTCTCTTCCATGGAAACTCGTCTTTCCAAAAGAAAAAAAAAAAGCCGCCGCTGGACATGGGAGCCTCCCAACGGCATGACTCATGCGGAGATCGACCATATTCTGACAAACAGAAGATAGTGCCTACTTGACACATCGGTAGTCTCGTCATTCTGTACTGGTTCCTATCACCGCCTCCTTCGCGCGAAGATCCGATTCAGCCACAAGCTGGAAAAGAACTCTCTTCATCGACCACGAGGAAAAAGTCTAGCTGTATACGACGAGAACATTCTGAACGAAACCTCATCCAAACACGACTGGGAGATTAAAAAAGACCCGACCGAAGACTACGAGCTGCTTGTCGAAGGACTGAAAAGCTGTGCCGAATTCGCCTCAATTCCTCAAGCAAGAAGATCGGATCGCATCTCCGTCACTACTAATGAGTTGCTCGAAAAGAGAAGGAAACTGAAGCTTGATCCTATGCAACACGTTTGACATGATTAGTAATAAATGCCAGCCGCAGAATAGCTTTGCAGGAAGATCTACAACTGTATTAGCAGAAGAAACTACTGGAAGCAGCAGAGAAAAGAAGCAGTATGAAAAAATGCCGTCGGGATTTGTGTGATTATAATGTTCCGCTGTCAGCTCTGATGAACGAAGATGAGATCGTCAAAAGTTACCGCCGTGATATGGAATTAATAGCGGAAACATTCTACACCAACCTTTTCCGTTCCACAATCCCTGTCCCGGACCCTAATATCCCCGCTGGAGAAAAACCACCTGGAAATCTTCAGTCGGAGGTTCGAGTTGCGACAGAAAGCACGAAAAGAGGCACAGCTCCAGGTCCCGATAATATTACCGCCGACTTACTCAGTGCTGGAAGTCACAATTTGCATGTACTTCTCGCAAATCATATGACAGCCTGCCTTCAAAAGGAAAAAATCCCGGACCAGTGGAGGACGTCGCGTACGGTCATCCTGCACAAGAAAGGAGACCGAAGGGTCTTCGTAACTATCGTTCCATATGCTTGTTGAGTGTACTATACAAGCTCTTCACGAAAATTATCCTCTTGCGCATATCAAGGACATTGGATTAGGCGCAACCAGTCGAGCACGCAGGATTTCGGAAAGGATTTTGTTGTATGGACCACATCCAAACCGTGTCCAGGGTCATCGAAGCTTGTCGGGAATACCACTTGCCTCTAATCCTAACCTTTGTCGACTATGAAAAAGGTTTGACAATGTTGAAACGAATGCAGTCATATCAGCGCTCGTCGACCAAGGAGTAGACCCATCCTATAAAAGAACTCTGTTATCGGAACTGCACTACGAAAATACAGCTTTTCCATCGACCTCTTACCATACCCATAGGAAAAAGGGGTTCGACAGGGCGACAGATATCGCCAAAGCTGTTCAGTTCCGCACTGCAGTGGATAATGAAGTCACTCGATTGGGATAAGAAAGGCATACGTATTGATCGAAAATTCCTATCAAACCTTCGTTTTGCCGACGACATTGTCATCTTCCCAAGAAGTACTAGCGAAGCAGAGATAATGATCAACGAGCT